>CM077160.1:117650115-117801697 GCA_039583875.1 Platanthera guangdongensis | reverse complement strand
TCGACACTTAGCAGAAGTGTCGACACCCTGAGAAAGCTGAGTCACACCCAGAAAGTGTCGACACTTGAATTGTGTCGACACTCAGCAAAGTCTGCAGAATCTAAGTACAAGTGTCGACACTCAACACAATGTGTCGACACTATGCGAAGCTCAGCACTGGAAGTAAGTGTCGACACTCACACAATGTGTCGACACTTAGCTAAAGACTCAGTATTTGAAGAATGTGTCGACACTCAGCACAATGTGTCGACAGACCAATGCACAACCATGAGTCAACACTTGAAGAAGTGTCGACACTCAGCACAATGTGTCGACACTTAGTAAGACTCTACACTTGAAGAAGTGTCGACACAAGGAGCTGTGTCGACACTTAGCAAAGAACAGAAAAGTTGTAAAATTTCTAAGTATAAGTGTCGACACTAAGGGAATGTGTCGACACTCAGCTGAAGAATCAAGAATGAAGACTTGTGTCGACACCAAGAATCAGTGTCGACACTTGACAGTTTCAACACATGAAGATGTGTCGACACAAAGGAGATGTGTCGACACTTAGAAGAATACAGTTAAGGATGAAGTACAAGTACTTGTGTCGACACTCAATTTCAGTGTCGACACATGCAGAAGAAACTGTGTCGAGACATACAAGGAATTGTGTCGACACCTTGTAGACTTGTGTCGACACTTACACACATGTGTCGACACTTGGTCTATAAGTGTCGACACTTAAGAACAGAAAGTCTCGACACTAACTGACAGTTAGAGGAATTTCAAGAAGTGACTGGTTGACATGACAGCTGCCAATCCAGCCGGTCTACTCAACTGTCAGAGAAGTCAAAAGTCTGTTATAAACCGATCAGCCGGTTACCATGAAGGAAGCCTATAAATAGGCACCCATAGTTTACAGAAATATATAGAAGTGAAGTTGTTAAGTGGTTAATTGTTCACAATCATTACTTGTTGTGAGAATAATTGAAGTGGTTGATCAGATTAAATCAAGAAGTGATACATAGAGGATCAACACAAGAAGATCAGGCAGTCCAACTGCAGATCTAAGTAGTTGGAGAGAGAGAGCTCCAACCAAGGATTCAGTCTTTGGAACTAAGGCTGAGAAGAACAATTCAGAGTCATCTGGATTTCAAGAAGCAGAGATCAAGGATCAACTGCAGAAGATTCAGACTAATTCAGTTCTACTCAAGAAGCTTTGAAGAAAGCTAAGTCAGTTTGGATCAAGCTGAGTTCTTCCAAGAACTCCTCAAGAAACTCTCAACTCCTCTCATCCTTTCTGAGTTGTAGAGTTAGCATTTGTAATTTCTATTTTAAACTTGTAAGATCCATTGGATCTGAGTGATTGTAAGCCTATTTTATAAAGGCTGAGGGTAGGGCTTGGTGCCTGAGTGTAGGAGTTGAAGAACTCTGAGTGTAGGCCTTTAATTGGCTGAGTGTAGCCTGGGTGGCTGAGTGTAGGCCTTTGGCTGAGTGTAAGGCTTTGGGCCTGAGGTAGGAACCTAGTTGGGTTCTGAGTAGTGGAGAAGTTTGGCCGAATCTAGTACACTGCTAGATAGGCGAAGGGGAAAGTGGATGTACCCAAAGATTGGGGAACCACTATAAAATCTGTGTATTCTGTGCTGTGATTGTACTGTGTTGAGAATTGCTGTGTGCTGTGATAACTTATTCAGAAATCTGTGTTATAAACTGTTGACTGCCAAACAAAAGTAAGAAAAGGATTAGGTCACCTATTCACCCCCCCCCCCCCTCTAGGTGTTTAGGTACCATATCTTTCAAGTGGTATCAGAGGGAGGTTCCTCAAAATCAGGACTAACTGTCTGAGGAGATCCAGTGGCAGATTCAGTATAAGTCAGGAAATAGGAACAGTTTCAAGAAAATCAAGAACATGGGTTCTTCAGAGAATCATAAGGAGTTGGGTTCAATGAAACTACCTATATGCAGAAAAGAGATCTTTGGGATCTGGAAAGAGAGGGTTAGGCTTTTTATGGAAGCCTCTGACCCTAGGATTACATCACAGTCAAAGAAGGGCCATATGTGCCCATGAAGATTTCAGTATTGGATGCAAATCAGAGGACTCCAAAGGATTTCTCTGAAATGACCAAGGATGAGATTGTCCTAGCAACCATGGACAAAAGAGCACAGAATATAATAGTTAGTGCAATTGATGATGCCACCTTCCAGAACCTTATTCACTGTAAAACTGCAAAAGAAATGTGGGACACCCTCATTGTCTATATGGAAGGTTCTGAAGAAGTAAGGCAAGATAGGAAGTCCTTGCTTAATCAAGAATATGAGAGCTTTAGGCAAGGAAGAGGAGATAGCATCACTGAATGCTACAAGAAATTTTATAGAATTGTAAATGAACTCATGTCATATGGAAGAGAGTTCACAAACTATGAGTTGAATGATAAATTCTTAAGGTCCCTCACCAAAGACTGGGACACCAAGATCTGTGCCATCAGAGAAATGGCAAAGTTGGGAGAAATTCCTCCTCCCACACTTTTGGGCAAGTTGTTATCTTATGAGATGCAATTGTCAGTGAGAAAAGAAGAAGAAAAGTCAACAAGGACTGAATACAGAGAAAAGACTGTTGCCTTTAAGTCAGATGTACCCAGAAAGAGCAGACCAAGTCATCAACTCCTCCTCCTGAGGTAGTTGAATCAGAATCTGAAGAGTCAGAAAGTACAAAATCTACAAGCAGTGAAAGTGATGAAGACTTTGCTGCATTCACCAGACATTTTCAGAAGTTCCTTAAGAAGAAACAGTGGAGGTCTAGACCTTCATCTTCCAAAGGGAAAGAGGTTCAGTATCAGGAAAAGAAGCCTTCAAAGAAGGACAAGAAAAGGACCAAGACTAGTAAGGCAACTGGATCCAAGATAATTTGTTACTGCTGCAATAGACAGGGCCATGTTATTGCAGACTGTCCCTGAAAGAAGGAAGGAATCCAGTGACAAAAGAAAACTCACTTCAAAGGAAAGAAGGAAAAGTCCTTTGTTGCAAAGAATGAGAAGACTCTTTCAGATATGTCTTCTTCAGACACTGAGACAGATGCTGAAGCCTATATTGGGCTATTTGCTGAGGAAGAAGAAGAGTTTATGCAGATCATGGAATCTATCTATGAGCAAGAAGACTGTCAAGCCAAGGACTGATGGCTTTGACTGAAAGTACCAAAAACCTGGAGCAGCCAGGACCCAGTCAGGTACAAGGTTTAACTCAAAGTTCTGATTCCAGTTCTAGTTCAGAGTCAGATTATTCTTCATCAAGTGATGAGAATATATCTGAGTCTGAGGGAGATATTCATCAACTCCTAGATGAATATCAAGTACTATTGCAAGCCTATAAGAAAGCAAGACCCTAGCCAAAAATTTGGCCAAGGAAATTGCTGATCTCAAGGCAGCTGCAATAGATTATGAGAAGAATTATGATCAAAAACTGAATGAAGTGGCCAGGCTGAAACACATTACTGTGATTCAGATGGGTACTATTACATTTAAGAATGATCAAATTAAGAAACTGGAGATTAATCTTCAGAAGGAGAAAGAGCTAGCAGCTAGGTATTCAAAACCTAAATCAGTGCTACCCTTGATTGATGATTTTGTTCATCATAAAGGAAAGACTGGACTGGGTTTTGTTAATCCAGCTAGGACTGTTCAGGATCAGTCCAAGTCCAAGGGCAAAGCCCCAACATTCAACAAGACTGCTGTAGTTAAGACAGCTAAGTCAGAACCTAAGCAAAGGTACAACAAATTTGAATGTTGGTGCTGTGGCAAGGTTGGCCACTTTGCTTTGGATTGTTGGCACAATGCCAGTGCCAAGTTGGGTAGCAAGTTACCTGTTGGAAAGACAGCAGGTAGCTATGTCAAGTTGCAAACTAACAATCACCAAGGACCCAAGTTTACTTTGGGTTCTAAGGTTCATTAATTTGTTTTGCAGGAGAATCCAAGTGGCCATACCCCTACATGGTACTTGGATAGTGGATGTTCCAGACACATGACTGGAACTAGGGGACTACTGAAGGACTACATCCCTATCAAAAATGGTCCAAAGGTGACCTTTGGTGGTTCTGAAAAAGGAATCATCAAAGGGTTTGGTAACATTTCTTCTAACCTTGTTACCATTACTCAAGTGGCTTATGTTAAAGGTTTGAAACATAACCTCATTAGTATAAGTCAATTAAGTGATGTAGGGTATGACATCTCATTTGTTAAAAATGGTTGTCATATCAAGAGGTCAAGTGATCAAAAGATCATTTTGACAGGTTATAGGAAGAGAAATGTCTATTGTTTAGACATTATGGTTGAGAACAATAGTTCTCCAGTTTGTCTTGTAGCTGATGAGACAGTCTCTCAATGTGTCAAGTGGCACAAGAGGCTTGCTCATCTTAATTACAAGACTATTGGCAAACTCTTTAGTAAAGAGTTAGTGAGGAATGGTCCTCAAGTTAAGTGTGTCAAAGATGGCATTTGCTCAGCTTGTCAAAAGGGCAAGCAGACTAAATCCACCTTTAGAAGCATTGACAACAAGGATGCTGTGAGGTGTTTATATACCTCTTGCATATGGATCTATTTGGTCCAATGCCAGTTCACAGCTTAGGTAGGAAGGTCTACACCTTTGTAGTTGTTGATGACTACTCAAGGTTTTCCTGGGTGTTCTTCTTAAAGCAGAAATCTGAAACACCTAGTGTCTTCCACAGTTTTGTTAGGCAAATTCAGAATGAATTGAACTGTACAGTGGTCAAAATTAGAAGTGACCATGGTACAGAGTTTCAATCTGAAAGCATGACAAAATTATGTGAAGACTATGGGATATTCAGAATTCTCTTCACCTAGACACCTCAGCAAAATGGCATTGCTGAAAGGAAAAATAGACCTTGATAGAGGCTGGTAGAATCTATTAAGTGATTCATCACTGCCAGAATATTTCTGGGCTGAAGCAGTAACACTGCATGCCATGTGATAAATAGAGCTACCATCACTAAAAGGTTAACACAGACCTTATGAAGTATGAAAGGCAGGAACCAAATCTATCCTATTTCAGGATTTTTGGTTGTAATGCTTCATACTTACAATGGGAAGAACTTACTTAACTAAGTTTGCTGCCAAATCCCAAGAGGGAGTGTTTGTTGGTACAGCAGTAATAGTAAGTCTTATAGAGTCTACAACTTGACTACACAAGTTGTAGAGGAATCTGTGCATGTAGTTTTTTGATGAGTCACAACTAATTAACAATGAGTTGTCTAGTAGTGTGTGCAGCCCCTCAGGTCTTTCTAAAGAAGATGGACAAGCTAACCATGGAAGATGTACCTGCTGCAAGACAGCAAGAAGAAGAAGATGGCTCATGTCCAGGGGAGAACTACATGTACCATATGTTGAAGAAGTACAACCATAAGTAAGGATGCCTCCAGCCACAGACATCTAAGAGATCATCCAGTGGAGCTGATCATTGGAGATCCAAGACAAGGTGTTCAGACAAGGAGCAGAAATCAGAATGCTGCAGTATATTCAAGTTTTCTGTCTCAATAGAACCAAAGAAAATTTGAAGAAGCAATACAAGATCCACAGTGGACTGAAGCTATGCAGGAAGAGCTAAACCAGTTCAAGGGTGCAAGGTTTGGGACTTAGTTCCTAAGCCTAAAGATCACAATGTGATAGGAACAAAATGGATCTACAGAAACAAGTTAGATGAACAAGGAGTCATCATTAAGAATAAGGCAAGATTGGTTGCAAAAGGATATAGGCAAGAAGAAGGTATTGATTTTGATCAAACCTTTGCTCCAGTAGCCAGACTGGAAGCCATCAGGATGTTCTTGGCCTATGCAACCTACCAAGGATTCAAAGTATACCAATGGATTTGAAGTCAGCATTCCTTAATGGTAATTTAAAAGAAGAATATATGTGGAGCAGCCTTCAGGTTTTGTTGATCTACTCTTCCACATTATGTCTATAGACTTAGGAAAGCATTGTATGGGTTAAAGCAAGCTCCTAGAGCTTGGTATGAAACCCTATCTAGTTTCCTCATTGAGAACAAGTTCACAAGGGGGAAAATAGATAATACTCTATTCTTAGGGAATCTAGAGGCAAAGTAAACTTGTCCAAATATATGTAGATGACATTATATTTTGGGTCTACTGAAAGTAGCCTTTGCAAAAAGTTTGCAAAGCTTATGCAGAGTCAATTTGAAATGAGTAGTATGGGAGAGCTGAAGTTTTTCTTGGGTCTCCAAGTTAAACAGACTGAAAGTGGATTATCCATATGTCAGTCTAAGTTCACCCTAGAACTCATAAGGAAATATGGTATGGATTCCTCCAGTACCATGAAGACTCCTATGGGGTCAAGTATGTCTCTAAGCAAGATGATGCAGGGAAACCTGTGGATGAAACCTTGTATAGAGGGATAGTTGGCTCCCTACTTTACTTGACTGCAAGTAGACCTGACATTATGTATGCTACATGTGTTTGTGCCAGGTATCAAGCCTGCCCTAAAGAGTCTCACTTGACTGCAGTCAAGAGAATCTTGAGATATCTAAAGGGCACACCTTATCTAGGCCTCTGGTACCCTAGGAATGGAGATTTGATCTAACAGGTTATTCAGATGCAGACTTTGCAGGATGCAAAGAAGATAGAAAGAGCACTACTGGATCCTGTCAATTCCTAGGTGGAAGACTCATTTCATGGAGTAGTAAAGCAAACCAGTGTGGCCATCTCCACAGCTGAGTCAGAATATGTAGCTGCAGGAAGTTGCTGTGCTCAACTTCTGTGGATTCAACATCAGCTAGAAGACTATGGATGTCAGGTAAGTAGAACTCCACTTTATTGTGATTCTACTAGTGCTATTTCCATAGCTAATAATCCTGTATCACATAGTAGAACTAAACATATTGAGATTAATATCACTTTCTTAGGGAGCATGTAGAAAGAAATGATATTGCACTTGAATATGTTAAAACAGATAATCAATAGCTGATATGTTCACTAAGCCCTTAGAAGAAGCTAAGTTTAATAGGTTCAAATTGAACTAGGTATGATAAACTTAGACTAAGTATACAGAACAAAAATTGGCTAAGTAAAAAGTGTCGACACATAGACAAGTCTATGTCGACACAGAATAGTAAGTGTCGACACTTCAGGAAAATGGTGTCGACACATCTAGGAAGTTAGTGTCGACACTTCAGAATGTTAGTGTCGACACATGTCGAGTAGGTGTCGACACATCCAATAGTGTCGACACTTAAGTTTTACTCAGAATTTTTCTAAGTAAAGTCTCGACACATGTCGAGTATAGTGGTGTCGACACTTAACCAAGTGTCGACACATAAATCTGTTGACTAAATTTGTGTCGACACATGTGTGTCGAGACATTATAAGTCAGTGTCGACACTTATTGACAGTGTCGACACATCATTAGAAATTCATCCCGCCTGTTCGTCTTCAAACAAGAAAGGTATAAATAGGGTTCTGTTTTGTGTTTGTCGACACGCTTTCAAAATTTCGAGACCTAAACTCTTGTGTCGACATTTCTCTCATCTCAAGACTAAATCTTCAAACCCTAATGGCTCCCAAGCTGGAAGAGAACGTCAACGAGGGCTATGAGCTCGTGCGAGGCGCCTTCGACGACAGTGATCAGGAATTCAAATCAGTGATAACCCTAATTACCAATTCAGGATTGGAGTTCTTGTTTCAGAACCAACGAAAATCTGGAAGAAGGAAGTCATTGAATTCCTTTCTGGTGCGTCCATAGATGACTCAGGCTTCAGGATTAAGTCAAGGTGCATGGCACCAAGGTCAAACTATCACCCAAGTCTTTAAGAAAGGTACTTCAGCTACCTAAGATTCAAGAAGAAGAGGAAGCACTGCTTCTAAGACAGGGAAGCTCTTACTGGTGTGGACTGGATCCAAGATGAAGTGGGATCAGTCTTCAACAGGAAGGGGATGAACAATCAAGGCAATTCTTGTCTGAAGTAGTAGGCAAGGTTCTTCTAAGCAAACCAGGAGGGCATGACAGGGTGTCAGCCTCTATGTTTAATTCATGACCAGAATCATCTTCACTCTGAAGACAGATTGGTCAATGGTGGTTTATGAGAAAGTAAAGAAAGCCTGAAAAAGCCCAATCTGGGCAGGATAATAAGTCTCTACCTGGCTGGATCAATTCCAGAGGTAATGAGCTCTGCCTGCAGGATCTAAGATCAATCATATGAGGAGAATGGACTCCAGGATATTCTCTAGATGGGAAAGGGTGCTGGTGTCAAGGAATTGACCACCCCTGAGAAACAAGCTTCTAAGAGAGACTCTCCTCCCAGGAAGAAGAGGAAGACTGCTGCTGCGCCTCAAGAGTCCTCAAGCAGCTCAGGCAGTGAAGAACATGTGGTCTTCACTCCTGACAGTCCAGTAGATGTGACTGCAGAAAAGTCACCTGCTCCTCAGGAGCCAGCTGATATCCAGGGGAGCCTCCAGCTGTAGAACATCCATCTACACTGGATAGTGAGCAGGCTACTCTCATCATCCAAGAGGTACTTTCTGACCTTAATACATTAGATTTTTCTGTAATAGATTCTGAATTGTCTGATGTCCATCAGCAAAATCAGCCAGCAAACCAAGAACCAGATGTTGTTCTTCCAGACACATCTGTTGTGATACCTGATACAGTGGTTGAAGAAACCAGAACATCTCCTGCACAGTCTCCAGCAGAATATACAATGGAAGATCTCTTTTTGAACTTAGATCAAGAAGATTTTGATATGGACAAGAATGCTGCTGATGCAGTAAAGGATGCTGCTGCTGAGGGGGAAACTTTGGAAATTCAAGAAGAGCCTATAAGGCTAAATACTGAGAAGGCACAAGATGTGCATACTTGAAAAACAATCCAGCCCTAAGGATAGGGTGGATATAGCCAGTACATCTGAGTCTGAAGATGATGAAGCTGAGCAAGCTCAGAAAAAGAAGTTCTTTGTTTTCAAAAGGAGAAGCCAGAGCTACAAGAAGGCTCTCCAAACTGTTGCTCAACACTCACTGGTCCAACAAGCTCCATCCACTGATTATAGTGCTCTACTACTTGCAATGCAAATCAAGATGGATGAACAAAGGAAAGCCTTAGAAACTTATGTTGATGAAGGGAACAAAGCACTACAATCTGATCTGGGCCAGGAAATCAAGTCCATAAGGTTTGAAATGAACCTTAATAAAAGGGAAATGACTGACTGTTTTTACCAAGGGTGCTAATGCTGTGGTATATCTGGCTACACATCAAGAAACAATTAAAGAGAAAGTGGATGATATAGCACTCAAGCAAGGCTATGTGCTGGAGAATCAGTTAAGGATGAATGATAATCTGACTGCATCTCACAATGCAATAGTCACAGAACTCAAGAATAAGTCAGATGAACCTTCAACCTCCTCTGCTGCTGCCAAAGGCTGATTTTGATAAGATATTTCAAGCAGAGATTGCTGCTGTACAGACTGCAATAAAAGACTCACAGAAGGTCATTTCAGAACAGCTTACAAAGCTTAGACCTTTCTTTAAAGAGGGCATAAGGATATTTGGATAGCCAAATCAGATTTCAGAAAGATGATGTGAGAGATCATGTAGCCACAAGAAGTCATAAAGGGGGAGAGAGTGTTAGTCAAAGCCAGTTCTGAGCATGCAAAATGGATTTCAAATTCTATAAGGGCTACACTTGGATATCCTCCCCTGTGTGATGACAATGAAGTAGGTGAATCTGGCATTCAAGGAGCATATCTTGGAGGTGAGCAATAAGCAGTGGCTGATGTAATCTATCCACCTCCAGACTTTGAAATGATTCATGCAGATATTAGCACAATGTATAGTCCACCTGCTGGCAAGCCTAATATTATTCTGGAAAAGGTTGTTCAACCTATCACAGCTGCAATGCAAGAGGCTTTGGACAAGGAAGAAGAAACTAGGCTGTCAAAGAAGAAGTTTAGGGAAATTGCTGAGCAAAAGCCAGATTTTGAACAATGGAGCCCTACTTCTAGAAACATAATTCTCACAGCCTGGAAAGCTGCCAAGGACAATGCCCATGAGAGGAACAAGTGGTTCTCAGAGGCTGAATGGAGAAAGCATGAGAGTAGGCAGAAGCAATTGTCCAATTTAGAAGGAAGGCTAAGTTAGGAAAGCTACCTCCAACAGCTGTGGAGCCTAGCAAGTACTTTCCTAAGCCCTATCATTATTTTGAAAGACAAAAGATCAAGGCTGAAGGAACAGAAGAAGAAGGACTCTAAAGGGAAGAAGACTGCTGAAGCTGAGCCTGCTGCTGCTGCTGCTGTGAAAGCTCAAGTTAAAGCTGGAAAAGGCATTGTTATTAAAGAACCTGATCAGCACTAGATTAGGAATTAACTTGATGCTTGTTGTAATCTGTTAAGTGAAAAACATTGTAATACTTCATTGAAAATGTATAAGGAACATTGGAACAGTATATTAAATATAGTATGAATGTTCTGAAATATGTGTGTTTCTTAATTGTTCTGCAATGTTTTTAATAAGTATACATGTGTGCTTTATTACATGTTCAAGTTTACCCTGTTGTCATTTATATGTTTTACATCATTTTGTAATTTGTTAATTATGAGTGGTGTATATCATTGACTAAGGGTTATGACTTCTCCAAATAGGGGGAGATTGTTGGGTACATTGGTCAAATGTACCTGATTTGAAGAAGCCTCACCTAACTCAATGATATACATCAGAATGTATTTGATGTTTGTTTGAGTTACTTGTGCAGGTTAGGTATACACTGGACTGAAGCTGAAAATTTCTAAGTCCATGTGTCGACACCCAGAGGCAAAGTGTCGACACTTGAGAAAGCTTGTGTCGACACCCAGACATGCAGTGTCGACACTTGGAGTCATTGTGTCGACACCTGGGAAGAAGAGTCGACACCAGTCAGAAAGTGTCGACACTTGGAGCTGTGTCGACACTCAGTGTAGAAGAATGCAGAAAAGCTGTGTCGACACTTAGCAGAAGTGTCGACACCTAGAAGAGCTGAGTCAACACCAGAAAGTGTCGACACTTGAAGTGAGTGTCGACACTCAGCAAAAGTCTGCAGATCTAAGTACAAGTGTCGACACTCAACACAATGTGTCGACACTATGCAGAAGACTCAGCACTGGAAGTAAGTGTCGACACTCAACACAATGTGTCGACACTTAGCTAAAGACTCAGTATTTGAAGAATGTGTCGACACTCAGCACAATGTGTCGACACACAACCAGAAGAGTCAACACTTGAAGAAAGTGTCGACACTCAGCACAATGTGTCGACACTTAGTTAAAGACTCTACACTTGAAGAAGTGTCGACACAAGGAGCTGTGTCGACACTTAGCAAAGAACAGAAAAGTTGTAAAATATTCTAAGTATAAGTGTCGACACTAAGGGAATGTGTCGACACTCAGCTGAAGAATCAAGAATGAAGACTTGTGTCGACACCAAGAATCAGTGTCGACACTTGACAGTTTCAACACATGAAGATGTGTCGACACAAAGGAGATGTGTCGACACTTAGAAGAATACAGTTAAAGGATGAAGTACAAGTACTTGTGTCGACACTCAATTTCAGTGTCGACACATGCAGAAGAAACTGTGTCGAGACATACAAGGAATTGTGTCGACACCTTGTAGACTTGTGTCGACACTTACACAACATGTGTCGACACTTGGTCTATAAGTGTCGACACTTAAGAACAGAAAGTCTCGACACTAACTGACAGTTAGAGAATTTCAAGAAGTGACTGGTTGACAAGACAGCTGCCGATCCAGCCGGTCTACATCAACTGTCAGAGAAGTCAAAAGTCTGTTATAAACCGGATCAGCCGGTTACCATGAAGGAAGCCTATAAATAGGCACCCATAGTTTACAGAAAATATATAGAAGTGAAGTTTAAGTGGTTAAGTTGTTCACAATCATTACTTGTTGTGAGAATAATTGAAGTGGTTGATCAGATTAATCAAGAAGTGATACATAGAGGATCAACACAAGAAGATCAGGCAGTCCAACTGCAGATCTAAGTAGTTGGAGAGAGAGAGCTCCAACCAAGGATACAGTCTTTGGAACTAAGGCTGAGAAGAACAATTCAGAGTCATCTGGATTTCAAGAAGCAGAGATCAAGGATCAACTGCAGAAGATTCAGACTAATTCAGTTCTACTCAAGAAGCTTTGAAGAAAGCTAAGTCAGTTTGGATCAAGCTGAGTTCTTCCAAGAACTCCTCAAGAAACTCTCAACTCCTCTCATCCTTTCTGAGTTGTAGAGTTAGAATTTGTAATTTCTATTTTAACTTGTAAGATCCATTGGATCTGAGTGATTGTAAGCCTATTTTATAAAGGCTGAGGGTAGGGCTTGGTGCCTGAGTGTAGGAGTTGAAGAACTCTGAGTGTAGCCTTTAATTGGCTGAGTGTAGGCCTGGGTGGCTGAGTGTAGGCCTTTTGGCTGAGTGTAAGGCTTTGGGCCTGAGGTAGGAACCTAGTTTGGTTCTGAGTTAGTGGAGAAGTTTGGCCGAATCTAGTACACTGCTAGATAGGCGAAGGGGGAAAGTGGATGTACCCAAAGATTGGGGAACCACTATAAAATCTTGTGTATTCTGTGCTATGATTGTACTGTGTTGAGAATTGCTGTGTGCTGTGATAACTTATTCAGAAATCTGTGTTATAAACTGTTGACTGCCAAACAAAAGTAAGAAAAGGATTAGGTCACCTATTCACCCCCCCCCCTCTAGGTGTTTAGGTACCATATCTTTCACAAGGGGTCAAATGTAACAGACCCAGATTTGCAGAAGCCGAAAAGGGGGAGATTACCCTCTCGGCTAAGGCTAAGGTGGCTCCAAGTTTGCTCTCAAGAAATTGGTATAGGTAAGTTTGCTCTCAAGAAATTGGTATTGGTAATGAATATCTCTCTCAGTTAAATTTCAAGGTTATGATTTTCATTCCCATACGCTTTATTCACCTTAGCTTGTAGGGTTTAGGCTTCTTCAAATAGGGGAGATTATTGGGTATTGTATCCAAACGTACCTGATTTGAAGAAGCCCCTGAACAAGCTAAGGTAAATAGGCAATGTTTTGACAAATATTTCAAGTTGTGCTTGCAGTTATTCCACGCTAAGTGCACACGATGTCAGGGTGCAGTAGGTCAATATACACGGGTCTGCACGACGTAATCCCTCGTTGAGCAGATCAGTGTGTTGGCCTACGTGTACTCTCTCTATTGGAGTGCACTTACTTTCAAGTACAGGGCTGTGTTTATGCAAGAGCAGACAAGGAGCAAGGATGAGTCAAAGAGCAGCTCAGAGGCGTAAGACGAGAAATCATCTAAGTAAGAATCGTCGAGAATCACCAAGTGATTCTCGCCGATTCGGCGAGAATCACTAGTGATTCTCGCCGAATCGTCGAGAATCACTGGCTGATTCTCGCCGGCTAAATCAGAGTGCAATCAAGTCAAATTCGACGAGAATCACTTTGTGATTCTCGATGAATCGTCGAGAATCACTTTGTGATTCTCGATGAATCGTCGAGAATCACTTTGTGATTCTCGCCGAATCGTCGAGAATCACCTTGATTCTCGACGATTCGACGAGAATCACAGGTGATTCTCGCCGATTTTTACTTGGGCAATTTTCGGGAAAAAGCTGGACCGGATTCTGCCGCTGGCACTATTTTGAACCGGATTTGGGGTTTCTTCTTGTGGGACCCACAACGGTCATTAAGGTGTTTACTTGTGTATATATATACAGGTATTTTTGAACAGTAGACACAGATACACAGCAAGAAGCCGAGCGACCATCTTGACCTAAAATCGCGAAACTGCTCCGCCGCCGTCGTCGCCGCTCGTGCTAGTTGGTCGCCGCTTTCGATCGCGATTCTTCCTGATCTTCCGGGGACAGAAGCTTAGCCAAGCTTAGTGTCTCACGCGTCTATCCAGAGATCCCTTGTCTCTCGATTTGTTGATCGGGAAAAACTTCCCCGTCCGAATCGATCGAGACGATCAATCCTAGAGTGACCATTGGAAGACCTAGCTAGCTTCGCTACGAAGTTTGGATCTCCAAAGCACAGCAGCCGCACATCGTTGTCGCCGCCGATCCCATGAACCAAGCCGCCGCCCATCTTGCCGCCGCCGGTTCCGGGGAGATTCTATCCAAGAGAGTTCTAGGGTTGTGGACTTTTCGTGGAATTCAAAAACACGTCGTCAACGAAGAGGGACACCTTAGTCTCCAAACGTATTTTGTATCTCTTGTACATTCTAGTTTTACTTTTGTTGTAAAGGAACGTTGGTTCCTAGTTGTAAGGGTTGGGTGCAACCCGTGTTGTGGGAGTGTTGACTCCTACGTGTGGAAGGGTTCCTTCCGATAGTGCAGGGATTGGATTTCAATCCTGTTGGCGAAGAGACCGAGTCGTCCCTTGTTGGGAGATAGGTCGAAGGGGGAAAGTGGATGTACCCAAATCGGGGAACCACTATAAATCGCTTGTGTACTCTGTTTGCTGTGTTGTTTTATTTTCTTGTGCAGGTACAATTTTAGATTCCGCAAAAACGCTGCACGTCACCTATTCCCCCCCCCCCATAGGTAAAGATAGTTGACACTAGGTGGACTTTCAGTTGTCAAGTCTCCTGATCAAAAGACTTGGTTTGGTTTTGGGGCACCTGATGAAAAGCTCAAAGGATTGTGAGATCTCCCTTGAAATAGATCTTATGGTGACAGGGCACCTGAGCAAAAACCTGTGATTGCAGGGCACCTGATCAAAAACTTGTAGTAGATTCCTACCAGGGAGATAGAAGAGTGGTTGTACCCAGTTTTGGGGAACAACTATAAAAATCTTTGTGCTATCTAGATTGCTCTATTTTATATTTTGTTGTGCTGTGATCATTTTTGTTTTTATCTTCTCTTTATACTTATAACTATCACTTATTTTAATTCCGCAATAAAAACTAATTAAGTTTTTAAAATACTCTATTGACCCCCCCTCTATAGTTTAAGACAGATCTATCCCTCACTTTCACGCACTCTCCTCAGACAAGCGCCTCGTGCTCACTCCTTCTGCCATCGGCCCGTGCTCTATCTCTCTCTCTTTACCCGAAACTGCTCTATGTGCCCTCCTCTAGCAAGCGCAATCACATTCTTTGCCAACAAATGCCCCACGCACTATAGAGCTAACACTCCATCTACTGATAAGACAACTGAACCACGCTCCTCCAAAAGACAAACAGAGACACAAAATAGAGAATAAGATGTGTTGAGCGTGCCTCCGAGCTTCAAAGCACTAGGAACCAGAATGAGTGCAGCAAGCTGCTCCCGCCTCCAGGAATTATTAGAAGACTCGAGATCACAATGAGTGCATCGCTCCCCACAGTACACGAGGAAATAATTAGCACCATGAGCGGTGGTTTGTCACCCTCCAGGTTCTCTCTCTATTTCTCTCCCAAATAATTATAACAAGAGGTGGTCAATAGCCCTCGAGTTCTTGAAAAAACCTTATAACAACACTTAGATCTAGTGGAGGTTTAGTCGGCATAGATACGAATACGTGGATTTTTACCACTTTTCGTGGTTTTCCACGTCAAAATAAATTAGCATGTCACCTTTTTTTTCATTGATTGCGTGCGCGCTCGACCGCTCCATGGGCTAAGACGATCCAAGTTAATCAAGTTCGATCGAGGCATCAAGTTTGGCAGCAACAGTTTGTCTATATATGTGGGAAACGAGTTTTCAACACATCGGTACTCGTGACTGGAGACTATGACAGGAGAAGTTACATGCACTCCAGAAGGGATGACCCTTGGGGGCACATTAGTCTAGTTCCCCCCCACTTGTCTGTCAACATGCTTAAGTCAGAATCCCCCAGCATGGATATTTAAGGACGCAAAGCCCTTCCTACTAGAGATCCTGAAGCTCCAAATCATTGTAACTACTCTGAAGTAGCAGACCTCGATGAAAGGCTTAAGTGGGAAGAAGTTCTCAACCTAACACAGAAGAGCGCATGCGAGTCAAGCAGCCTGCCACTTGGGAGATCACCCTCTCCATCATTGCTCTCCATTCACACCTGAGGTCCTAACACATCCAATCCCCTATGGTTTCAAGTTCCCAAAGTTCGAGACATATGATGGTACAAGTGACCTGTTAGAGCACATCAGACACTTCACAATCACGATGCAACTTTGCAATGCCCCAGATCAACTATTGTGTCAATCTTTCTCCCCAACTTTGAAAGGGCAAGCTCACACATAGTTCATGTCCTTGAAGGATGAAGAAAACAATGATTTCATAGAACTAACAAAAAAAAAATCATGGATTAGTTCATCACCAGTCGCCGGATATTCAACGATCCTTCCCACCTGTGTGGTATTCGTCAAAGTGAGGGGGAAACCCTTAAAGATTACTTTCATTGTTTCACCACTGAGGCATGACGAATCCTTGGGATAAAATCAGAGATCCTATGCAGATTTCTTTTTGGAGAGCTCCGCACTGGTGGTTTCCATTCCACACTAGTATGAGAGACTATACCCATCTATCCCGATCTTGCTCGACGGATCGACACCAAGATCGTTGCTGATAATGCAATTGAAGCACACCGTCAACAATTCAAAAGCAACTCAAAGAGACATTAAGAGCAGGGCAAAACACCATTGTCGACTCCCAAAAAGAGCAACTCACATCGTATCAACTCTCGACGGGCTAGGGGGCATCACCAACATCATGCATTCACTCCCCTCAACACTTCGCGAGCGAAAGTGTTGCTCACCATACGCAACCATCCTTCTCTCCAAAGTCTGTGGGCACTTACCCCAAACGCAGGAGATAAGTCTAAATATTGCGACAATCTTCTGTCTTATGTCTATGACCTTAATGATCCAACACAGGGCTGATCCCTAGGATGACCAACCCAAAAAAGAGTTTCCTTTTTGCTAAAAGGTCATCCAGAGCTCCAACACCATTGCGTGTATTTTGTATTTTCAACATCCACAAAACAAACAACCAGCATTATTTCCAATATTATTGATGACTTCACTATAGAGTGTTTGGCGCTCCCAACAAGGGACTGCAGCCTCTCTCCTTACAAAGTGTTCGATGTTCCCAACAAGGGACTTTGGCCTCTGCCATTATAGAGTGTTCTGTGTTCCCAATAAGAGATTCCGGCCTCTCCCCTTATAGAGTGTTCGATGATCCCAACAAGGGACTATGGCCTCTCCACTTATAGAGTGTTTAGTGTTCCCAACAAGGGACTCCAGCCTCTCCCCTTACAGAGTGTTTAGTGATCCCAACAAGGGACTCTAGCCTCTCCCCTTATAGAGTGTTCAACACTCCCAACAAGGGACTCCAGCATCTCCCCTTACAGAGTGTTCGGTGTTCCCAACAAGGGACTACGACCTCTCCCCTTACAGAGTGTTCAGTGTTCCCAACAAGGGACTCCGACCTCTCCCCTTACATAGTGTTTGGTGTTCCCAACAAGGGACTTCGACCTCTCCCCTTATAGAGTGTTCAGTGTTCCCAACAAGGGACTCTGTACTCTACCCTTATAGAGTGTTCCGTGATCTAAATAAGGGACTTCGGCCTCTACCCTTACAGAGTGTTCGGTGCTCCCAATAAGGGACTCTAGTCTCTCCTCTTAGATAGTGTTCATATAGCCACAAAAGAGATTCTAGCTCTTTCAGCACATAGCCCGGCTAGGTCCTGCAAACCAAGCCACGAGCTAGCCACGCGCAAACTAAGCCGCGAATACAACCCACGCAAAATGATGACGCAAGACAAATTTTAAAAAAAATAACATTTGTGCAAAAGAAGGGGAAAAATATCCCAATACCGTCACATCTGGGTCGGGGGGGGGGGGGGGCAGCAACATCAAGAAAAACAACAAGAACCTCGCCAACTAAGGAACTCTTCTGCCACAATGTAGATGTAGGAGCCACATCCACATCCTAACATCTCACAACAATAGGTTTCCTCCTCCGACCATGTACATAAGGTACCCCGATGGTAAACTCGGGGGCACCAGAAACTCGCATCTCGACAACTTCTTATCCTCCACAAATAAGCACTAAATACGCCATACATATTACACCTTGTGCACATTGCGCACTCTACACCCGTAAAACATCGCGCATATTATGCGGTGCGCACATCACGCCTCGTGTACATGTCACACACCTTGTGCCTTGCACACACACACAAACACTATTGTATATATTGAGCTATGTGCGCAAACTAGTGATAACCTTGCTCGGTAGTCGGTACTCCATCCGCACCTCTGTTGCACTAATCATCTACACCATACTCATGCATGCAATTCAACAATTAAGTCCCCGCACTCCTTTCGCTCTGACCACGGAGTCCGAGGACTTGGGGGGCATCTGATGGTTTTTCCCCCAAAGAGTGGTTCAGTCAAGACCAAGTGAAAGATATGGTACCTAAACACCTAGAGGGGGGGGTGAATAGGTGACCTAAACCTTTTTAAAACTTTGTTGGCAGCACAACAGTTATTTCACAGAATTCTACAGCTAACAGCAATTACAGAATATACACAGTTAATCCACAGCACAGCACAGCACAGCAGACACACTAATTTATAGTGGTTCCCCAATCTTTGGGTACATCCACTTTCCCCCTTCGCCTATCTAGCAGTGTACTAGATTCGGCCAACCTTCTCCACTATCTCAGAACCCAACTAGGTTCCTACACCTCAGTCCCAAAGCCTTACACTCAGCCACCAAGGCCTACACTCAGCCACCCAGGCCTACACTCAGCCAATTAAGGCCTACACTCAGAGTTCTTCAACTCCTACACTCAGGCAACCAAGCCCTACCCTCAGCCTTTATAATATAGGCTTACAATTCTCTCAGATCCAATGGATCCTACAAGTTAAAATTGAAATACAATAATTAACTCTACAACTCAGAAAATAAGAGAGGAGTTGAGAGTTTCTTGAAGAGTTCTTGGAAGAACTCAGCTAGATCCAAACTGACTTAGCTTTCTTCAAAGCTTCTTGAGTTAGAACTGAATTAGTCTGAATCCTCTGCAGTTGATCCTTGACCTCTGCTTCTTGAGATCCAGATGATTCTGAATCCTTCTTCTCAGCCTTAGTTCCAAAGACTGAATTCTTGATTGGAGCTCTCTCTCTCCAACTTCTTAGATCTGCAGTTGGACTGCCAGATCTTCTTGTGTTGATCCTCTGTGTATCACTTTTCTGATTACTTGAATGATCTGATCAACCACTTTAATTATTCTCACTACTTGAAAGAACAACTTGTAATTCTTATATGAACAACAGTTTCTATAAACTGTGGGTGCCTATTTATAGGCTTCCTTCATGGTAACCGGCTGGTCCGGTTCATAACAGTCTTCTGATTTCTCTGACAGTTGCTGTAGACCGGCTGGATCGGCAGCTGTCATGTCAACCAGTCACTTCTTGAAATTCTCTAACTGTCAGATAGTGTCGAGACTTTCTGTTCTTAAGTGTTGACACTTATAGATCAAGTGTCGACACATGTTATGTAAGTGTCGACACAAGTCTACAAGGTGTCGACACAACTCCTTGTATGTCTCGACACAGATTCTTCTTCAAGTGTCGACACTGAAATTAAGTGTCGACACAAGTACTTGATCTTCTGTAACTTGTTGATTTCTTCTAAGTGTCGACACATCTCCTTTGTGTCGACACATCTTCATGTGTTGAATCAGTCAAGTGTCGACACTGTTTCTTGGTGTCGACACAAGTCTTCAATTTTGTTTCTTCAGCTGAGTGTCGACACATTCCCTTAGTGTCGACACTTGTACTTAGAATATTTTGTAAACTTTTCTGTTCTTTGCTAAGTGTCGACACAGCTCCTTGTGTCGACACTTTCTTCAAGTGTAGAGTCTTCAACTAAGTGTCGACACATTGTGCTGGGTGTCGACACTTTCTTCAAGTGTTGACGCTTCTGGTTGTGTGTCGACACATTGTGCTGAGTGTCGACACATACTTCAAGTGTTGACTCCTTTGAGTGTGTGTCGACACATTGTGTTGAGTGTCGACACATTCTTCATATGTTGACTCTGTTGTTTGAGTGTTGACACATTGTGTTGAGTGTCGACACATTGTGTTGAGTGTCGACACTTGTCCTTAGTTTCTGCAGAATTTTGCTGAGTGTCGACACAACTCCAAGTGTCGACACTTTCTGGTTTAGACACAGCTCTTCTGAGTGTCGACACTTCTGCTAAGTGTCGACACTGCTTTTCTGCATACTTCTTTACTGAGTGTCGACACAACTCCAAGTGTCGACACTTTCTGTCTGGTGTCGACTCTTCTTCTCAGGTGTCGACACAGTTACTCCAAGTGTCGACACTGCTTGTCTGGGTGTCGACACAAGCTTTCTCAAGTGTCGACACTTTCCCTCTGGGTGTCGACACATGGACTTAGAAACTTTTAGCTTCAGTCCAGTGTATACTTAACCTGCACAAGTAACTCAAACAAACATCAAATACATTATGATGTATATCATTGAGTTAGGTGAGGCTTCTTCAAATCAGGTACATTTGACCAATGTACCCAACACCCGGCCTCGAGGATGAAATTGAGTTTGCGGTGCGTATGTTCCACCCGAAAACGCTGCGCGAAGTTTGCTCTTTGGCGCGCCTTCAGGAGCACATACTTTAAATGTTGACTCTTCTGCATAGTGTCGACACATTGTGTTGAGTGTCGACACTTGTACTTAGATTCTGCAGACTTTTGCTGAGTGTCGACACATCTTCAAGTGTCGACACTTTCTGGTGTAGACTTAACTCTTCTAGGTGTCGACACTTCTGCTAAGTGTCGACACTGCTTTTCTGCATACTTCTTCACTGAGTGTCGACACAGCTCCAAGTGTCGACACTTTCTGTCTGGTGTCGACTCTTCTTCTCAGGTGTCGACACAATTACTCCAAGTGTCGACACTGCTTGTCTGGGTGTCGACACAAGCTTTCTCAAGTGTCGACACTTTCCCTCTGGGTGTCGACACATGGACTTAGAAACTTTTAGCTTCAATCCAGTGTATACCTAACCTGCACAAGTAACTCAAACAAACATCAAATACATTATGATGTATATCATTGAGTTAGGTGAGGCTTCTTCAAATCAGGTACATTTGACCAATGTACCCAACAATCTCCCCCTATTTGGAGAAGTCATAACCCTTAGTCAATGATATACACCACTCATAATTAAAAATTAGAGAATGATGTAAAGCAGGTATATATCAACAGGGTAAACTTAAACATGTAATAAAGCACACATGTATACTCATTCAGCATTACATAACAAACAAGAATTAGACACATTCTACTGAACAATCATGAAATATATTTATCAAAAAATTGTTCAAACATTGTGTTTAATACATTGTCAATGATTTACAAAAATGTTTAGATGTAACAGATTACAACATTCTTCAGTCTAATCTTAGTCTAATTCTGATCAGGTTCTTTTATGACTATGCCTTTCCCAGCTTGTACTTTGGCCTTTACAGCAGCAGCAGCAGCAAGCTCAGTATCAGCAATCTTCTTTCCTTTGGAGTCCTTCTTCTTTAGATCTTCAGCCTTGATTTTCTGCCTTTCAAAGTAATGATAGGGCTTAGGAAAGTACTTGCTAGGCTCCACAGCTGTAGGAGGTAGCTTTCCTAACTTAGCCTTCCTTCTATGCTGGACAGTGGCTTCCTGCCTAATCTCATGCTTCCTCCATTCTGCTTCTGAGAACCATTTGTTCCTCTCATGTGCATTGTCCTTGGCTGCTTTCCAGGCTGTGAGAATGATGTTCCTAGAAGTAGGGCTCCACTGTTCAAAATCAGGTTTTTGCTCAGCTAGTTCCCTGAACTTCTTCTTTGACAGCCTTGTCTCTTCTTCTTTGTCCATAGCCTCTTGCATAGCTGCTGTAATAGGTTGAACAACCTTTTCCAGAACAACATTGGACTTTCCAGCAGTTGGGCTATACATTGTGCTGACTTCTGCATGAACCATGTCAAAATCTGGAGGTGGATAGATCACCTGAGCTACTTCCTGTTGCTCACCTCCAAGATATGCACTTTGAATACCAGATTCAGCTACATTATCATCATCACACAGGGGAGGATAGCCCAGTGTAGCTCTGATGGAGTTAGATATCCATTTGGCATGGTCAGAGCTAGCTTTGACTAACACCCTCTCCCCCTTTATGACTTCTTGTTTTACATGATCTCTTACATCATCCTTTTGGAATCTAATCTGACTGTCCAAGTACCGGATTCCTTCCTTAAAATAAGGTCTAAGCTTAGTAAGCTGTTCAGAAATGACCTTCTGTGAATCTTTAATGGCAGTCTTGACAGCAGCAATTTCTTCCTGAAATACTTTATCAAATTCAGCTTTGGCAGCAGCAGATGATGTTGAAGGTTCAGCAGACTTACTTTTCAGTTCAGTGACTATTGCATTGTGGGATGCAGTCAAATTATCATTCATTCTTAGTTGATTCTCCAGCACATAGCCTTGCTTTAGTGCTATATCATCTACTTGAGTCTTAATTTGTTCTTGATGTTTAGCCAGGAATACCACTGCATTTCCACCTTTGTGGAAGCATTCATTCATTTCTTTCTTATTCAGATTCATCTCAAACCTGATTGACTTAATGTCTTGAGCTAAGTCAAATTGTAAAGATTTTTGGCCCTCATCAATATATTTTTCTATGGCCCTCCTGTGCTCATCCAGCTTAACTTGCATTGCTACCATTAATCCACTATAATCAGTTGATGGAGCTTGTTGGACTAGAGAGTGTTGAGCAACAGTTTGTAGAGCTTTCTTGTAGCTCTGACTCCTTCTTTTGAATACAAAGAATTTCTTCTTTTTAGCTTGTTCAGTCTCATCATCCTCAGACTCTGAAGTACTTGCTATATTCACCCTATCCTTAGGGCTTGAGGGTTTGTCATCTTGCACATCAAGTGCTTTCTCACTTTCCTGCCTAATAGGCTCTTCCTGAACTTCCAAGATCTCCCCCTCAACAGCAGCACCCTTCTCTTCATCGGCAGCATTCTTGTCCATGTCAAAATCCTCTTGATCTAAATTCAGAAATAGATCTTCCATTGTGTATTCAGGAGGTGACTGTGCAGGAGATGTACTTGGTTCTTCAACTACTTTATCAGGAACAACATCTGGTTCTTGATTTACTTGCTGAGTTTGCTGATGGACATCAGACAAATCAGAATCTATTACAGAAAAATCTAAAGTATTGAGGTCAGAAAGTACCTCTTGTATAATGAGTGTAGCTTGCTCACTCTCCAGTGTAGAGGGATGTTCTTCAGCTAGAGGCTCCCCCTGTCTTTCTGCTGGCTCTTGAGGAGCAGGTGACTTCTCTGCAGCCACATCTATTGGACTATCAGGAGTGAAAACAATATGTTCTTCACTACCTGAGCTGCTGGAGGACTCCTGAGTCACTGCAGCTATCTTCCTCTTCTTCTTTGGAGGGGAATCCTTCTTAGAAACCTGCTTCTCTGGAGTAGGAACTTCCTTAGACAACACTCTTTCCCATCTTGAAAGGATCCTCATATCCATTCTTCTCATATGATTGATTTTAGTACCAGCAGCATTGCTCATGACCTCTGGTATTGTACTAGTCAGGTAGAGACTTAGTATCCTGCCCAGATTGGGCTTCTTCAAACTCTCCTTAACTTTCTCAAACACAACCATTGACCAGTCTGTTTTGAGGTTGAAAATGATTCTGGTCATAACACTGAACATGGAGGCTGACACCCTGTCATGCCCTCCAGTCTTACTGAGTATTACTTTACCCACAATTTCTGACAGAAATTTTCCTTGGGTATTCATTCCTCTCCTGTTGAATACTGATCCTATCTTCAGCTTAGGATCTAGACCACACCAGGTAAGTGCTTCCCTGGTCTTAGATGTAGTCACTTCCTCTTCATCTTGAACTTTAGGTAGCTGAAGTACCTTTCTCAGAGATTTGGGTGAAATCTTGACCTTGGTGCCATGCACCCTTGATTTGATCCTGTAACCTGAGTCATCTACAGACGCTCCAGTAAGGAATTCAAGAACTTCCTTCTTCCAAATTTTAGTTGGTTCTGAAACTAAGTACTCCAATCCTGAATCGGTGACTAGGGTTACCACCGATTTAATTTCTTGATCGCCATCGTCGAATGCGCCACGAACCAGTTCATAGCCTTCGTTAACATTCTCCTCGAGCTTGGGAGCCATTAGGGTTTAGAGATTTAGTCTAGAGAAAAGAGAAATGTCGACACAGCAGTTTTGGTCTCGAAACTCTGAAAGCGTGTCGACAAACAAAGACAGAATCCTATTTATACCTTTCTGGTTTGAAGACGAACAGGCGGGATGGATTACTAAAGATGTGTCGACACTGGCAATAAGTGTCGACACTGACTTATAATGTCTCGACACACATGTGTCGACACAAGTTTAAGTCATCAGATTTTATGTGTCGACACTTGGTTAAGTGTCGACACTACACTACTCGACATGTAGTCGAGACTTTACTTAGAAAATTCTGAGTAAAACTTAAGTGTCGACACCTTATTGGATGTGTCGACACCAACTCGACATGTGTCGACACTAACATTCTGAAGTGTCGATACCAACTTCCTAGATGTGTCGACACCATTTTCCTGAAGTGTCGACACTTACTATTCTGTGTCGACATAGACTTGTCTATGTGTCGACACCTTTTTACTTAGCCAATTTTTAGTTCTGTAAACTTAGTCTAAGTTTATCATACCTAGTTCAATTTTAAACCTATTGAACTTAGCTTCTTCTAATGGCTTAGTAAACATATCAGCTATCTGATTATCAGTTTTAACATATTCAAGTGCAATATCATTTCTTTCTACATGCTCCCTAAGAAAGTGATATTTAATCTCAATATGTTTAGTTCTACTATGTGATACAGGATTATTAGCTATTGAAATAGCACTTGTAGAATCACAGAAAAGTGGAGTTCTACTTACCTGAAATCCATAGTCTACTAGCTGATGTTGAATCCACAGAAGTTGAGCACAGCAACTTCCTGCAGCTACATATTCTGACTCAGCTGTGGAGATGGCCACACTAGTCTGCTTTTTGCTGCTCCATGAAATTATTCTTCCACCTAGGAATTGACAGGATCCAGTAGTGCTCTTTCTATCTTTTTTGCATCCTGTAAAGTCTGCATCTGAATAGCCTGTTAGATCAAAATCTCCATTCCTAGGGTACCAGAGGCCTAGATAGGGAGTGCCCTTTAGATATCTCAAAATTCTCTTGACTGCAGTCAAGTGAGACTCTTTAGGGCAGGCTTGATACCTGGCACAAACACATGTAGCATACATAATGTCAGGCCTACTTGCAGTCAAGTATAGTAAGGAGCCAACTATCCCTCTATACAAGGTTTCATCTACAGGTTTCCCTGCATCATCCTTGCTTAGAGACATACTTGACCCCATAGGAGTCTTCATGGTACTGGATGAATCCATACCATACTTCCTTATGAGTTCTAGGGTGAACTTAGACTGACATATGGATAGACCACTTCCAGTCTGTTTAACTTGGAGACCCAAGAAAAACTTTCAGTTCTCCCATACTACTCATCTCAAATTGACTTTGCATAAGCTTTGCAAACTTTTTGCAAAGGCTACTTTCAGTAGACCCAAATATAATGTCATCTACATATATTTGGACAAGTATGACTTTGCCTCTAGATTCCCTAAGGAATAGAGTCTTATCTATTTTCCCCCTTGTGAACTTGTTCTCAATGAGGAAACTAGATAGGGTTTCATACCAAGCTCTAGGAGCTTGCTTTAACCCATACAATGCTTTCCTAAGTCTATAGACATAATGTGGAAAGAGTAGGATCAACAAAACCTGAAGGCTGCTCCACATATACTTCTTCCTTTAGATTACCATTTAGGAATGCTGACTTCACATCCATTTGGTATACCTTGAATCCTTGATAGGTTGCATAGGCCAAGAACATCCTTATGGCCTCCAGTCTGGCTACTGGGGCAAAGGTTTGATCAAAATCAATACCTTCTTCTTGCCTATATCCTTTTGCAACCAGTCTTGCTTTATTTTTTATGATGACCCCTTGTTCATCTAACTTATTCCTGTAGATCCACTTAGTTCCTATAACATTGTGGTCTTTAGGCTTTGGAACCAGCTCCCAAACCTTGCACCTTTTGAACTGATTAAGCTCTTCTTGCATAGCTTCAGTCCACTGTGGATCTTGTATAGCTTCTTCAAATTTCTTTGGTTCTATTTGAGACAGAAAACTTGAATGTACTACAGCATTCTGATTTCTGCTCCTTGTCTGAACACCTTGTCTTGGATCTCCAATAATCAGCTCTACTGGATGATCTCTTAGATGCCTGTTGGCTGGAGGCATCCTTGCTTCTGGTTGTACTTCTACAGCATCTTCATCATGCTGAGTTCCTTGTACTTCTTCAGCTCCTGGTACATGTAGTTCTCCCCCTGGACATAAGCCATCTTCTTCTACTTGCTGTCTTGCAGCAGGTACATCTTCTATGGTTAGCTTGTCCATCTTCTTAGTAAGACCTGTGGGGCTGCATACATTGCTAGACAACTCATTGTTAATTAGTTGTGTCTCATCAAAAACTACATGCACAGACTCCTCTACAACTTGTGTAGTCAAGTTGTAGACTCTATAAGCCTTACTATTATTGCTGTACCCAACAAACACTCCCTCTTGGGACTTGGCAGCAAACTTAGTTAGGTAAGACTTTCCATTGTTAAGTATGAAGCATTTGCAACCAAAAATCCTGAAATAGGATAGATTTGGTTTCCTGCCTTTCACAACTTCATAGGGGGTCTTGTTTAACCTTTTAGTGATGGTAGCCCTATTTATCACATGGCATGCAGTGTTAACTGCTTCAGCCCAGAAATACTCTGGCAGTGATGTATCACTAAGTAGGGTTCTACCAGCCTCTATCAAGGTTCTATTCTTCCTCTCAGCAATGCCATTTTGCTGAGGTGTTCTAGGTGAAGAGAATTCTTGAAATATCCCAAAGTCTTCACACAGTTTTGTCATGCTTTCAGACTGAAACTCATTACCATGGTCACTTCTAATTTTGACCACTGTACAGTTCAATTCATTCTGAATTTGCTTAACAAAGCTATAGAAGACACTAGGTGTTTCAGATTTCTGCCTTAAGAAGAACACCCAGGAAAACCTTGAGTAGTCATCAACAACTACAAAGGTATAGACCTTCCTACCTAAGCTGTGAACTGGCATTGGACCAAATAGATCCATATGCAAGAGGTATAAACACCTCACAGCATCTTTGTTGTCTAAGCTTCTAAAGGTGGATTTAGTCTGCTTGCCCTTTTGACAAGCTGAGCAAATGCCATCTTTGACACACTTAACTTGAGGACCATTCCTCACTAACTCTTTGTTAAAGAGTTTGCTAATAGTCTTGTAGTTAAGATGAGCTAGCCTCTTGTGCCACTTGACACAATGAGAGACTGTCTCATCAGCTACAAGACAACAGGAGAACCATTGTTCTCAATCATAATGTCTAAGCAGTAGACATTCCTCTTTCTATATCCTGTCAAAATGATCTCTTGATCACTTGACCTCTTGATATGACAACCATTTTTAACAAATGAGATGTCATACCCTACATCACTTAACTGACTTATGCTTATAAGGTTGTGTTTCAACCCTTTAACATAAGCCACTTGAGTAATGGTAACAAGGTTTGAAGAGATGTTACCAAACCCTTTGATGATTCCTTTTTCAGAACCACCAAAGGTCACTTTAGGACCATTTTTGATTGGAATGTAGTCCTTCAGTAGTCCCCTTGTTCCAGTCATATGTCTGGAACATCCACTATCCAAGTACCATGTTGGGGTATGGCCACTTGGATTCACCTGCAAAACAAATTAATGAACCTTAGAACCCAAAGTAAACTTGGGTCCTTGGTGATTGTTAGTTTGCAACTTGACATAGCTACCTGCTGGCTTTCCACCAGGTAACTTGCTACTCAACTTGGCACTGGCATTGTGCCAACAATCAAAGGCAAAGTGGCCAACCTTGCCACAACACCAGCATTCAAACTTGTTGTACCTTTGCTTAGGTACAGACTTGGCTGTTTTGACTACAACAGACTTATTGAATGTTGGGGCTTTGCCCTTGGCTTATACTTGACTGACTGCTTAGTCCCTGCAGGTTTAGCAAAACCCAGTCCAGCCTTTCCTTTATGATGAACAAAATCATCAATCAAAGGTAGCACTGATTTAGGCTTTGAAAACTAGCAACTAGCTCTCTTTCCTTCTGAAGATTGATCTCCAGTCTCTTAATTTGATCATTTTTATAGGTGATAGTTCCCATCTGAATCACAGTAATGTGTTTCATCCTGGCTACCTCATTGAGCTTTTGATCAAATTCCTTCTCAAAGTCTGTTGCAGCTGCCTTTAGAACAGCAATTTCCTTTGCCTGACTTTTGGCAAGGGACTTGCTTTTCTTATAGGCTTGCAACAGTACTTTATATTCATCTAAGAGCTGATGAATATCTCCCTCAGATTCAGAAACACTTCCATCACTTGATGAAGATGAATCTGACTCTGAACTAGAACTGAAATCTGAACTTTGAGTTGGACTTTGTACCTGACTAGGTCCTGGCTGCTCCAGGATTTTGGTACTTTCAGTCAATGCCATCAGTCCTTGGCACTGACACTCTTCTTGTTCATAGATTGATTCCATGATCTGCATAAACTCTTCTTCTTCTTCAGCAAATAGCCCTATGTAGGCTTCAGCATCTGTCTCAGTGTCTGAAGAAGAAATGTCTGAAAGAGTCTTCTCATTCTTTGCAACAAAGGACTTCTCCTTCTTTCCTTTGAAGTGAGTCTTCTTTTTGTCACTGGATTCTTTTCTTCTCTCAGGACAATCTGCAATAACATGACCCTGTCTATTGCAGCAGTAACATACTATCTTAGACCCAGTTGCCTTGCTAGTCTTTGTCTTTTTCTTGTCCTTCTTTGAAGGCTTCTTCTCCTGATACTGGACTTCTTTCCCTTTGGAAAATGAAGGTCTGGACCTCCACTGTTTCTTCTTCAGGAATTTCTGAAAATGTCTGGTGAATGCAGCAAAAGTCTTCATCACTTTCACTGCTTGTAGACTTTGTGCTAACAGACTCATCAGATTCTGATTCAACTACCTCTGGAGGAGGAGTTGATGACTTAGTCCTGCCCTTTCTAGGTACTTCTGACTTGAAGGCAACAGTCCTTTCCCTGTGCTCAGTCCTTGTTGATTTTTCCTCCTCTTTTCTCACTGACAGCTGCATCTCATAAGACAACAACTTGCCAAATAGTGTGGGAGGAGGAATTTCTCCCAACTTTGCCATTTCTCTGATGGCACAGATCTTGGTGTCCCAATCTTTGGTTAGGGACCTTAAGAACTTATCATTCAATTCATAGTTAGTGAACTCTCTTCCATAGGACATGAGTTCATTAACAATTCTATAGAACTTTTTGTAGCATTCAGTGATGCTATCTCCTCTTCCTTGCCTAAAGCTCTCATACTCTTGATTAAGCAAGGACTTCCTATCTTGCCTAACTTCTTCAGAACCTTCCATATAGACAATGAGGGTATCCCACATTTCTTTTGCTGTTTTACAGTGAATTAGGTTCTGAAAAGTTGCATCATCAATGACACTTACTATTATGTTTTGTGCCCTTTTGTCCATAGTGGCTAGGACAATTTCATCCTTGGTCATCTCAGAGAAATCCTTTGGAGTCCTCTGATTTGCATCCAATACTGAGATCTTCATGGGCACATATGGCCCCTCTTTGACTGTGATGTAGATTCTAGGGTCAGAGGCTTCCATGAACAGCCTTACCCTCTCTTTCCAGATTCCAAAAATCTCTTTTCTGCATATGGGCAGTTTCATTGAACCCAACTCTTTGTGATTCTCATAAGAACCCATGTTTCTTGAAGTTCTTGAATTTCTTGAATCTGTTTTCTGACTTAGAATGTTTCTGCCAAACAGGATCTCCTTAGACTGTTAGTCCTTGTTTTGAGGAACCTGGCTCTGATACCACTTGAAAGATATGGTACCTAAACACCTAGAGGGGGGGTGAATAGGTGACCTAAACCTTTTTAAAACTTTGTTGGCAGCACAACAGTTATTTCACAGAATTCTACATCTAACAGCAATTACAGAATATACACAGTTAATCCACAGCACAGCACAGCACAGCAGACACACTAATTTATAGTGGTTCCCCAATCTTTGGGTACATCCACTTTCCCCCTTCGCCTATCTAGCAGTGTACTAGATTCGGCCAACCTTCTCCACTATCTCAGAACCCAACTAGGTTCCTACACCTCAGGCCCAAAGCCTTACACTCAGCCACCAAGGCCTACACTCAGCCACCCAGGCCTACACTCAGCCAATTAAGGCCTACACTCAGAGTTCTTCAACTCCTACACTCAGGCAACCAAGCCCTACCCTCAGCCTTTATAATATAGGCTTACAATTCTCTCAGATCCAATGGATCCTACAAGTTAAAATTGAAATACAATAATTAACTCTACAACTCAGAAAATAAGAGAGGAGTTGAGAGTTTCTTGAAGAGTTCTTGGAAGAACTCAGCTAGATCCAAACTGACTTAGCTTTCTTCAAAGCTTCTTGAGTTAGAACTGAATTAGTCTGAATCCTCTGCAGTTGATCCTTGACCTCTGCTTCTTGAGATCCAGATGATTCTGAATCCTTCTTCTCAGCCTTAGTTCCAAAGACTGAATTCTTGATTGGAGCTCTCTCTCTCCAACTTCTTAGATCTGCAGTTGGACTGCCAGATCTTCTTGTGTTGATCCTCTGTGTATCACTTTTCTGATTACTTGAATGATCTGATCAACCACTTTAATTATTCTCACTACTTGAAAGAACAACTTGTAATTCTTATATGAACAACAATTTCTGTAAACTGTGGGTGCATATTTATAAGCTTCCTTCATGGTAACCGGCTGGTCCGGTTCATAACAGTCTTCTGATTTCTCTGACAGTTGCTGTAGACCGGCTGGATCGGCAGCTGTCATGTCAACCAGTCACTTCTTGAAATTCTCTAACTGTCAGATAGTGTCGAGACTTTCTGTTCTTAAGTGTTGACACTTATAGATCAAGTGTCGACACATGTTATGTAAGTGTCGACACAAGTCTACAAGGTGTCGACACAACTCCTTATATGTCTCGACACAGATTCTTCTTCAAGTGTCGACACTGAAATTAAGTGTCGACACAAGTACTTGATCCTCTGTAACTTGTTGATTTCTTCTAAGTGTCGACACATCTCCTTTGTGTCGACACATCTTCATGTGTTGAATCAGTCAAGTGTCGACACTGTTTCTTGGTGTCGACACAAGTCTTCAATTTTGTTTCTTCAGCTGAGTGTCGACACATTCCCTTAGTGTCGACACTTGTACTTAGAATATTTTGTAAACTTTTCTGTTCTTTGCTAAGTGTCGACACAGCTCCTTGTGTCGACACTTTCTTCAAGTGTAGAGTCTTCAACTAAGTGTCGACACATTGTGCTGGGTGTCGACACTTTCTTCAAGTGTTGACTCTTCTGGTTGTGTGTCGACACATTGTGCTGAGTGTCGACACATACTTCAAGTGTTGACTCCTTTGAATGTGTGTCGACACATTGTGCTGAGTGTCGACACTTTCTTCATATGTTGACTCTGCTGATTGAGTGTCGACACATTGTGTTGAGTGTCGACACTTGTCCTTAGTCTCTGCAGAATTTTGCTGAGTGTCGACACAACTCCAAGTGTCGACACTTTCTGATGTAGACTCAGCTCTTCTAGGTGTCGACACTTCTGCTAAGTGTCGACACAGCTTTTCTGCATTCTTCTTCACTGAGTGTCGACACAGCTCCAAGTGTCGACACTTTCTGTCTGGTGTCGACTCTTCTTCTCAGGTGTCGACACAATTACTCCAAGTGTCGACACTGCTTGTCTGGGTGTCGACACAAGCTTTCTCAAGTGTCGACACTTTCCCTCTGGGTGTCGACACATGGACTTAGAAACTTTTAGCTTCAATCCAGTGTATACCTAACCTGCACAAGTAACTCAAACAAACATCAAATACATTATGATGTATATCATTGAGTTAGGTGAGGCTTCTTCAAATCAGGTACATTTGACCAATGTACCCAACACCAAGGAACACCTAGACCAGACCAACGCAACTGCTAAGGGTGTAGGCAAACAACCATTTGGACGCAAAGGCTACATGCGCGGGCGCCACGACCTGCACTGAGTTTTCAAGCAAGCGCGCGCTATTGGAAGTGCGCGCCCTGTGAAGCCCACGCCTGCATGCACCCTGGAAAGAGCACACCTGTGCATGCCCTGGGCTGTCCACACCTGTAGGCACTCTGGGAAGTGCGCACCTGCGCGCGAAGAGCCATTCCGTGCCCAGTGCACGACCTTCTTCCTGGGCCATCTGGACCTTTTCTGCAGGAGGGGGTCTGCTGCCTTACCGCCCGTCAGAGCTGCCGCCCCTAGCAGGAAGGCCCGTATTTCTCCCAGAATAGGCGGCAAATTTGGCACCCGTACTAGCTAATGTGCTTCATAGGGGCAGCCCCTGTTTTGCCTAGAATGGGAAGCAATTTTACCGTCGTTCTGGCCGCCTCCCCTCACAAGGGCGGCCCCCATTTCACACAGAACGGGCGGCAATTTTATCGCCCGTTCTGGACAACGCCCCTCACAGGGTCGGCCATTATTTTGAATATAACTGGCGGCAATTTCTCCGCCCGTTCTGGACGCCTCCACTCAAAGGGCGACCTTTGTTTCGCCCAGAACAGGTGGTGATTCTGCCGCCTGTGCTTGCCAGCCGCCCCTCACAGGGGAGGCCTTCCTTTGGCTCGGAACTGGCGGTCATTTGGCCTCCTGTCCTCCTCCACAGGCCCCGATTAGAGGCAACATTGCCTTCCCATCGGCCGGCCTGCCTTCCGTTGGGGGTCGGTTGTATTCCTCTGTTAGAGTTTAACCTTCGCCAGCTAGCAATCTTCCCCGTCGCCGCCGCTGCCGCCCGTCGTCATCATGTGTATTCCCTGCCATTCGATCACACTCTCATGATCGCCGCCATTGGTTACGTTGGTAACCACTCACGTAACCGCGAACATCATCTCCCGTAATAGAGAAAATGCGTTGCCAAAAATAGATCGGTCTACGGTTAGTATAATTATTAAATATTATACACGTAAATATGTCATGAGAGCGGCCTATTAATAGCAATAATGATGGTTATGGGCTGCGGATAGCCGCATAACCTCCATAACATCCCATGAAGCCTATAAATAGGGCCCCAGATCCCCCTTTAATTCTCATTCTTCTCTGAGCAGAAAAATCCTCCTACAAATTTTCTCTCTCCTCCCTCCTTCATCTCCTTCTCCCCCTTCAAAGATCATCAAACATTCTTTGAAGATCTCCTTCGCCTTCAAATCCTCCTTCGAGAAACTTCATCTTCTCCGCCCAGAATTTCTCTTTCCTCCATCCTTCATCCTTGCGCGCTATCGCGCAAGTCTCTTCTTTGCATGCTCCCGTGCACGTAGGCCTCTTACGTGCACTCGCAAGCATCTCTTCCTTGCGCTCTCCCGCTCGCGGCGTGTAAGACCCCCCCTCCCCCTTACCAAGGAGGGCTACCGGGTCTTATGCCCAGAACCGCCGTCTTACGGTGGCACTAACTCACAGGTTAGTCGACACCGCAACACGCCGATTCTGCCGGCTAGTACGATCATAAACCTGTAGGCCAATATGAGAAGAAAGAAGTAAAACTGTATATGTAACAATACCAGTCCACAAGCCACAGTACAATCATGAAAAAGAGATGAATAGTACAACATAATAGTCCACAATATAGTACCAATGAAAGAGTAAAAAGGGCTTATGCCCAGTACATCAAATCTCTCTCTCACAAAATCATAAATGCGGAAGCTACACTAGAACATCAAGACTCGTCCCACCTGAGGACGCACAGTAGTGGTAGTGGCCTGCTGAAGCGGTATCTGCTCCTCATGTCCTGCCTCCTCGACGTGCTGGTGCTCCATCTCCACGGGCTCCTAAAAATAGTTGGTCACCGACCATTAGTCAAAAAGACTAAGTCGTTTCCTCCGCACCTCGCCCCGCAGCTCCTAGGCACCGAGCGGGAGGACGAAGCGGAGGACAACAAGGGGTAGCAAAATGGAAGCAGGTGACAATATCTAACTAGAGCTGTAATGAGTAATGTAATCCTATTCTAGCAGTACTAAGTATGGTACGAGTAACAAGTAAGAGCAGTGCAGTAAAGAAAAGTAAAGAAGCAGTAGTATGAACAAGTAAATAAGCTAAGCTACCACTAATCTATCATCACAAACGTACCCTAACTTATATAAATGCCCATACAAATATATAAGTTAGGGTTTCCAGGAAATTTAACTTATCATATAAAAGAGCCCATACTAATTTATATGATAAGGATCTATGAAGCGTATGACCTAATATGAATGAATGATATGATGCAATTTTATGCGCAGGCAAGTGCAACTCACACACAACGACTCTGTGATCACAGACCTTTAGTTCCCACTTTTTGAGAGCTAGCATCACTCTCGGGTACCACCGCTGTGGCTACGGCAGCAGCGGAGCGGGCGTCTCCGCTTCTAGACCGGTATGCACACTACCAAGCCTTAGACCCCTCTCATACGCCTCTGTACACGTCCAAGGTACACTCTAGAGTCTCGCGTACGTACTTTGCTGACAAACCCGTCAATCTTGTTGGGTCGGATGTGTGTTATCGGGGGTCGTCCTCCAAACTGCAGTGTAAAACAACCCACTGGCCCCTCTAACTCCCACAACCGCCTGGTGCACCGTACTGCCATCGGTGTGACGAACGGCCAGTACCGCATGCCCCACCACGATATTTATGCACATGCAAGTAATTCATACCGAGCCTTCCGCTCGCAGGACCCAAAACCCGTCCTGAATCCCTCAAACCCAAACCCGGGTGAGAACGCACATTAGTGCCTTTATACCAACTCCCTCAAACCCCAAACGGGTGAGCATATATCATGAATCTCTCCAACCCCACACGGGCGAGAAGGTACGACAATGTCCTAACCTATTATACTACTCTTGTCTACAGTTTATTATACTTAGAGATTTAAGGTTAATCCCAGGACTGCCCCCGGTATTCCCTGTGAAGGGCTCTCAAGGGGCACTAGGAACTGTGTTGGGATTACGCCCAGCGTTCCCTTTCGCAAGGATATTTATTTTAGTTGATGGCTACCCATGTATCTCCCCAGCTCTCCTTATTGCTTTAGTACAACCCTAGTGACTTAAGGTATTACCGGGAAAACCGACGGTCTTCCGCCGATCCCCACCCAGTTGCTAGCTAAGACTTGTACTTTAATCCCTCACTAAGACAACTCTACCCACCAGGGTTACATATGTTGAACTCTCTCTTATTCCTGCCGATAATCAATCCCCTGGTAATCACCTAAGGCAAGACCTATTTGTGTTATATGCAGACCATGACCTATGATTACCCTAAAAATGGGATATTCCAAACCTTAAGGCATCTTGCCTCTAAATATTTATCTTAAGGTGTTATGGACTAAGGGAACTACCCTAAGAATTCTCATAATTTTCCTTGGCCAAATAGTCCTTTAATTAATTCTTTAAATTTAAATGCTAGGTCACTTTACACATGAAGTAGTTTGATTAAGTATCCACTGACCTAGGGAATTTTTCCTGAGATGTATAGTGGCAAAATATTGCTGCCTACAGAATTTCATAATTTTCCTTAAATTATTTGTTATCATTTTCAATTTAATATCAATTCCACAAAATTCCATTTTTCCAAATGATGTATAGGCATTATTTACACAAAAATTCCAGAAACATTACAGAGCTTTTAGGACACTAATTTATGACTATTGGCAGAGAATCATCAACATTTAATGTAAGATGGCCTATAGGATTCCATTATAAGATATTTACCAAAATGCCATTATACTAATTTTAACACAAATAATGCATCCATTAAATTCTGAGAAATTTGTGCAAGACCAATAATAACATTTTATGACAGTAGAAAAATTTCCAAATTTTTCAGAGGTATAAATCCATCATTTCAAGAATTTACAAAATAAGGGTAAAATGGGGAATTTAGGGTATCTATTCCAAAATTTCTTCAAAACAGAGGAATCATATTTTTCCTAAGTCAAATGTGATGTTATCTATGCCTTGGCAAAGTTGTTTGGATTTGTACTTGAATAAATCCTATTTTCCAATTTTATCTCCAAAATAGCTATATTCAAAATAAATTCCAATAAATGGAATTTTGATTCCAAAAATTCCATCATTAGTTTGAGGGATGAAATTTACCCTAATGAACCACTGTAAATAATTTCATGACTCTTGCATGTCACCATTGGGCTAAATACACCAATTTGCATTTTTGCTATTTGCACACCAAGGCTAAACATAGGCTAGCACATGCAAGTGGATTTCCCCAACATGCATTGAACACCAGGTGCTGAAACGTTTATCATGCACCAAGGGTGACCCCAATGACCCACCACCAAAATATGGGGCCATGGGGAGGAGTAGAACTCCATATATGTCATTTATTTATATTTTGATATTTTACCAAAAACTATAGGAAAATATTCTCTAAAAATTCCTAAATTTTGGCAGGAGCTAGGTATGTCCTAATCATGCATGTGCCCAAAATTTGGGACCATGGTGACTAATATTGAGACCAGGGCATCCAATATAATTTCTGCCCTAGTCTAGGACCAGTCCTAGGAGAAATTTCCTACAGGACTGTACACTACACCAAAATGTATGTTTAGGGTGGCATTTTAAAGGTAAGACCCTAGGATACATTTTTCATTAAGGGGCTAAGTTCTGGAAATGCCTCTAAGAGGCCTAAATTTAGCTTGCAAGTGACAGCAAAAACAGGGACAGAAAATTGAATTTTGATGAAGCACGAATCTTAAAGCAGGATGGATGGCATCTGTTCATCTTCTTCCTCCAGCCAAGGGCCGAGATTGTCCCGACCCGGAGCACCTTCAAACCTCATTTCCCGGCCACCCCTTAGCCTCCACGGCGGGCTACCACCACCACCACCTCCGTTGAGGTGGTGGCCAACGTTTGGCGGCGAAATGGTGGCCGGAGGCGGCGGTTTCCGGCGAACTTGCACTCAATCAAAATTCCAAAATCCATGAAAAAGCTCACCTTGGATCTGGCTCATTTGAGCCCGATGTCTCGCCTAATAGATCTAGGAAACTAGTACGGGTAGAGGTGAGGTGAAACGGACCTCGATTGGGGCTTGGCGGCGGGTTTGGCGGCGGTTGGCCATGGAAGTTTTCCTCTCCGGCGAGCTCCCGAACCCGTTTCTCCACCAAAAGCTTTGATCCAGATATCGAATTCCACTCCTTCCGGCCTTCTGAAGCTAATGGTGAGGTCTGTTTGGACTGAGGTGGGCTATAAGTGGAGTTAACTCCAAGGTGAGCTCGGTTTGAGCTTTGGAGGCTTCACCCATGGTGCCATGTGGCTCTCAGCTCTGGTATTCTGCTGGAAATGAAGAGGGGAGGTCGGCCACCTGGTTTTGGGGAGCCAAAACCAGCTGATGGGGTGGCCATGTGGCCACCATTTCCTTCATTCCCCTTTCTCTCTCCTCCTTTCCTAAAAATCCCAATTTTACCCCCTTGCATGTATTCTCTCTCCTGATTTAGAGGGGTAGGACTGGTCTTGTTCACTTGGGCTGACTATGGGCCAATTTTGGTGGGCTTGGTGCAAGGGGAAATGACTTGGCCTTCATTTCATTCCTTAGGTCAAATTGTTGACCAAATTGACTTTTGGGGTTGACTGGTAAACCATGGTGGGTGGACTGACCCCACTTGGTGGAAATAGGTCTAGTGGCACCACCCAACTTGGTTTGGGTCAAGGGGGTGCCCCACTTAGGTTAATTAGGCCTATGGGTGTGGGTTTGACCAAATTAAGCCCAAGGTTGACTTTGGTCAATTGGGGTCAAAATGTTGACCCAGTGACATACCCTAGGGTCCACTTAGATTGTCTTTAGGGTTAGGGCAATGTGGTGGGGTCATGGTGTGGTTAGGGTCCCCACTTAGGCTAGTTTGACCTAGTTTGACTAAGGTCTTATAGTGGGCCCCACATGGCTACCACCCACTACCTAGGGTCAAACCTAGTTGATCTCCTCAAATCTCACCCCATGCCTAACCCAATCTAAGTTGAGGGGTTCAGAAGTAACATGGGATGTTACACGGCGTCCCCTTACGCGTTCTCGCACACATTTCTCCCTTGTGCGCTCCAACGCGAGCCACCTCCTTGCGCGCTCTCCTGTGCATTTCTCTCTTGCATGTGTCGTCCCCTTGCGTGCTCTCGCGCACATCTCTTCCTTGCGCCCTCCCGTGTGCGCCGTCTCCTTGCACGCCCTGGTGCGCATCAATTCCTTGCGTGCTCCAGCACGTATCGCCTCCTTGTGTGCTCTCGGGCGTATTTGTCCTTGCACGCTCTCGTGGGCATCTATCTTTTATGCACTCCCGTGCGTGCCACCTCTTTGCATGCTCTCCCGCTCGTCACGTCCTTGCGTGCTCTTGCGTGTTCCTCTCCCTCGCGCGTCCTTCTGCGCGTCTCACCCTTTCTGGTTCTCACATACGTCTCTCCCTTACGCGGGTCACTTCCGTTCGCGCCCCATGTACTCTCCTCAGACAAGCGCCACGTGTGTTCTCCTTCTGCAAGCGCCCCACGCTCTCTCTTTTTACCCACAGCTGCTCTACGCGCCATCCTCGAGCAAGCGCCCAGCAGACTCTTTGCCAACAAGCGCCCCATGTGCTCTAGAGCTAGAACTCCATCTATCGATAAGACAACCGAGCCACCCTTCTCCAAAAGACAATCAGAGACACAAAATAGAGAATAAGATGCGCTGAGCATGCTTCAGAGCTTCAATGCACTATGAATTAGAATGAGTACAGTAAGCTGCTCCCGCCTTTAGGGATTATTTGAAGACTCCATAACACAACGAGCGCATCACTCCCCGCAGCACACGAGGAAATAATTATCCATGTAAGTGGTGGTTTGTCACCCTCTAGGTTCTATCTCTCTCTCCCTAATAATTGTAATGAGAGGCGGTCTGTCACCCTCGAGTTCTTGAAAAAGACTTGTAACAAGACTCAAATCTAGTGAAGGTTTGGTTGGCATAGACCCAGCCACGTGATTTTTAACCTCTTTCCGTGGTTTTCCACGTAAAAAATGTCATTGTCATATTTCTATTTTCATTGACTGTGTGCGCGCTCGACCGCTCCGTGGGATAAGACGGTCCAAGTTAATCCGCTCTGACTGAGGCATCGAGTTTGGCCGCCACAATAGGGTTCTTATTTTATATATTTCTTCTCAATTGTAGAGTCTCATATTGACTTAAAGAGTCTTATATCTGTTAAAATTCCTCAAGATGATCAAGGAGATAGCTCCGGTATCAAGTAAAACTTTCAAAGCTATCAAGATGACACCTTGATCAAGAAGAAAACTAGAACCAGGCGCAGGAACACTCGACCATAAACCAAGCTCAATAAATGAGAAACAACAAAAGACAACAAACAAGACTTGTATTATCAACAATCTTCTTTACAAGGCAAGACATACATGGCGAGAAATGAATCGTCGATGTACAAAAGAAGAGCATACAAACAAACAAGAACAACAAGCCGATGGACTGCCTCAGAGGCCACCTAGACTGCTTAGACCTCCAAGATTCTGCTGCACCAAACTGAACTACGGAGTCTGCATAGACTGCAGACAACTCGTTATTCTACCGAACACCTTTGTCTGCTCACTGCAAGCTGCCTGACTGCAAAGGTCTCCTAGCTGCTAGAGTATGCGAACAAAGCTGCTGCCAAACTGAAGAATAGACCGCCGAGACCGGCAGACAAGTTATTAAACTTGGAAAGCTGAAGGAGATAAGAATGGCTGGCCGCATCCGCAACCTGATGCAAACCGCTGATTGTTAACTACAAGCTCCACTGATCAATGACCGCAGTCAGCACCAAGCTCATGGATTCTCAGTGCTAGCAGCACAACCTGCAAACAGCAAACCGATTATCCTTCTCAAACCACAAGGACAGAAAATCTGAGGTTGAAGCAATTAACCCACGTTCAACTTACTGTTCATTCAGATAATTAAGATGTCGCCAGGGGGGGTTCTATTTATAGGCTCAGAGAGGAGTGTTGTCACCGCCCAAGTTGATAGAAACACCACCCCAGCCCGTAGCTTGCACAGAGTAGTCTGTCCAGTCCGCATGGACAAGGACGGACACCAGCCCATCCGCCTAACATCAAGGAGGCCAGACAGAAGCCAGTCTGCATCCCAGCAGACACCGTACCAGCCCGCAACCACAATGTCCACGACCAAAGGCACAGACCGCCCGGTCAACCAGCGGACATTGTGGACTCCACGATCAATCTAAACTTGTCACAGATCGTGACCAAGTCCCCAACCAGTGAACCTCTGGAGCGATCTCCGCAGACACGAATAATAGTCTGCCCAGTCTACCAGCTCCAATCCAATACGCCTAACTGCTAACTCTGCGGTTACCTCCTAACTGCACCACTAAAGGAGATCAATGGCACATGCCAATGTCGATCTCCCGAGCTCTAAGAACAGTTCGCATAGAGAGAACTCCACGGACTCCAACCAAGTCCGACCATACCACAAATATTCAACTTATCCACACGACTACCTCCAATGACACACCACCAGGCTGCAACACTAGACTACTTAGGCCTCACCACCAATCCGCAAGACTATCCGCCTAGGCCTAGCGGTCTTCTTGATCAACCTCTACTTTCACTTCAACAATTTCAACACTCACCCTTGAAGTGAGAAGTGGTGACCAAACCCAGCAGTCCCCGTAAATCGTTCAAATGGCCCCTTCGACAGCAGCTTAGTGAAGATATCTGTGATGTTGTCCTCGCTCCGCACATGCTCAACCATAGGAGACCCTCCAACACCTTATCCCGAATGAAGTGGTGCTCAATATCTATATGCTTGATCCGCGCATGACAAACTGGATTATTAACAAGTTTCAGGGCACTCTCATTATCGCCGAGAAGTAGAGTTGGACCTCGCACTTCTTCATGGATGTCCTCTACTTGCCTCCTCAGCCAGATGGCATCCCGAGCTGCCAAGGCCGAAGCCTTATCCTCCACTTTCATAGTAGATACGGACACTGAGTCCTGCTTTTTACTGCACCATGAAATACCCATTGATCCGCATGTGAAAACATAACCATACGTTGACTTTTGATCATCTGAGTATCCCCCATAATCAACATCAGTGTAGCCATGCAGAGAAAATCATGTGTCCCTCTTATACATGAGTATCATATTAAAAGTAGTCTTCACATACTTCAGAATATTCTACATCGCTACCAGATGAGGTTTCCTTAGTTCCACCATATAACGTCTAACTCGGCCTACAGTATAAGAAATATCTGGCCTTGTAATCGTTAGGTAAATCAAGCTCCCAATGAGAGCTCGGAACACCCAGGGATTAGGAAGAATCCACCCCTCATCTCGTCGAAGCTTCAGGTCATAATGTAGAGGAGTAGAGCTATTATTTCCCTCCCTCAAGACGAATCGATGAACGATCTGCTCAGCGTAGCCTCTTTGAGAGACGAGTATCCTGCTCTTCTTCCTCTCAACCTCGAGTCCAAGGAAGTGGTGGAGCTCACCCAAATCCTTCATCTCAAACCAAAATAGCTAGCTCGGCCCTGAGCCTAGCTACCTCCTCCTCAGAGTTCCCTGTGACGATCATGTCGTCTACGTACAATAGCACTAAGGCATGAATCTCCACCCCCCCCCCGCTTCTTTATGAACAGACTTGAATCTGAATCAGAGGCAAAGTATCTACAGAATTGGAGGTATTCTGCGAACTTCCCATACCATGCTCGTGGAGCCTGCTTGAGCACATAAAGAGCCTTTAGAAGCTTGCAGATGCAGTCCAGATGATCTTCAGATATGTAGCATGGTGGTTGAACCATGAATATGTCTTTATCTATCTCCCCATAAAGAAAAGCATTCTTTACATCAAGTTGCAACATCTTCCACCTTTGTCAAGCAGCCAATGGGATCACCACCCACATCGAAGTCATCTTGGCAATAGGACTAAATGTCTCTTCATAGTATTCGTCGTACTATTGGGAGAAACTTCAAGTAACCAAATGATATTTGTATCTTTCGATACTTCCATCATTCTTCTTCTTCAGTTTGTACACCCACTTACACGTCACAGGAGTAACGCCAGCGACCTTAAGCACAAGGTCCCAAGTTTCGTTCCTTTTGAGGGTTGTCATCTACTCATCCATAGCGTCATTCCACTCCTTGACTCCAGTAGCGTCTTCAAACTTTGAAGTCTCCCGCTCATCCAGGGGCCTGCGAAGAAACAGGAGACAAAGCTCACCATGTTTCCTTCACTATAACAAGTTGGTGGTTTAATGGTCCTCTTAGATCCCCGAAGGGCCTGACTATTTCTGACCACCTCCATTGTGCCTTCTGCACCAGCTCTATTCTCGGGCAAACTTGGAGCAACGCTCCCCCTACTTCCTGAACCATAAGCCTCCGCCCTAGAGCTTGAAACACCTAGAGCTCTGGGTGACACCGACAGCTCCACCAGAAGATCCTTAATAGCTTCCACCTGCCCATCATCAGGCGTGATCTCCAGCAACTCAATAGAGCTACCTCCATATGATGTCAGTTCATCAAAGACAATGTCTCTTGATACAAAAAACATTTTCATTGAAGGATCCATACACTTCCACCCCATCTTCTGCTCATCATAGCCCATGAAGACAAGTTTCCTCGCCTTTGCATCATGCTTGGTCCTCAGAGCATCCGGGATGTGTACGTAGTAGGTTGATCCAAACACCCAAAGGTGTTCAACACTGGGATTCTCCTTGAACATCAGCTCATAAGGAGACTTCATGTTGATCGGACTCAGAGACATCCGATTGATAACATAGGTTGCGCAGGCCAATCCTTCATCCCAACGGACCTCGGAATGCCTTTTGCATGAAGCCAACATTTGTAGGTTTCCGTCAAATGATAGATCTTTCTCTTCGCTACAACATTTTATTGTGGAGTATGTGCACAAGTAAGCTCCCTCCAGATGCCTTGCTTCCTGCAGAAGTTAGAGAACTCAGTTAAAATGAACTCACCTCTATTGTCCGTTCTCAACATCTTAATCCGCAGGCCAAGCCAGCCCTCCACTAGCTCCTTGAACTCCACAAACAACCGGAAAGCTTCTGACTTCTCCTTCAAGAATTACACCCATGTGTACCTTGTATAGTCATCAATCAACATGAGCACATACCTTCTCCCTCCAAGACTGACAGTCACGGTTGGTCCCATTAGATCACCATGGATGCACTCCAATGGTGCTTTAAACCTAGTCTGCGACTTCTTAAATAGAAAACGATGAGCATTTCCATATTGACAACCTGCGCATACATGAACATCACCATAGGATGACAACTTAAACAAACATTTTACAAGGCTACTTACCATCATGGATTTCAGCTTGTCCATCCCTACGTGCCCCAGCCTTTCATGCCAAATAACCACGCTATCATTGGCCCTCATTCGATAAATATAGGAACTTGTTGATAGTACAAACAAGTCCCTAACACTTCTCCCAACGTGAGCAACATTATCCTTTACCGCTGATACGTTCCGGAGAAATCTCACTTCTATTGGACCAAACAGAACGTGATAGCCCGCATCTACCGCGTTAGTCACTAAGAATAGGTTTTTTTTTCATTCCTGGTACATGATAAACACTCCTTAACATGGGCGGCCCCTTATCACTACCCCAAAATACAACTCCCTCCTTCTCGACTGCATACACAGAATCATCAGCAGTAATAATAACATCATTACCTGAGTAAGCCTACAATGAAGAGAAATTTGACTCATACCCAATGAGGTGATGACCACACCCAGAGTTGATAATCCAGTCATCTTGGTAGTTGATGGAGGACGATGTACGGACACACATGCCCGTCATGAAAGCATTCCCCCATCCAGCTCCCTAAACACTGGAACAAGCCTCCTCCTTGCCCGTAGCATGACCCGGCTGAAGCTTCACCTTGCATTCTCATTTGAAGTGATCCGGCAGATTGCACCTGTAGCACCTTGGTCCTTCCTTATTCTTCTCATCATGCTTAGAAGAGTAACTCTTCTCTTCCTGATATGAAGTTGATGGCCCATCGCCAGCAGGTTTCTTCTTCTTTTCTTATCTCTTCTTCTTCTCTGAGAAGAGATCCTCACTGTCTCCTCTAGAGAAATTCATACTAGCCATCTTCCTTACTAAGTTCTCCTGGAAGCCAACAACTTCTCTAGCTTTAACAATGATGGATGAGTGGCCCAGCCTTAAATAGAGGTCACAAAGGCCACATATACCTTCCGCAAGCCACAAATGATGCGCCTCTTGAGCTTCTCCTCTGAAATAGGCTCATCAGGGTCCAACGCTGATATCTCAATGCACAGGTTCTTTATTTTTAGGAAGAACGACGAGATAGACAAGTCTCCCTGAGTGGTTCTCGCCAACTCATTCTCCAAGAACTGTAGTTGCGCTACATCCTTCTTGTTGAACAACCCATCAAGGGAAGTGCAAATCTCAGCAGCTGATTGACATCAAAGGATGTGATCAAAAAGCTCCGATGAGATAGCACGCTTCCGAGTAAATTCAGCTTTTACATTTATTTTCCTTCAAACTTTCACTTGTTCAGCATCCCCAGTAGCAGTAGTAACTTCTTGCTTGTCGTCACCACAGACGACCTCCCAAAGAGCCTCACCCAGAAGATAGATTTCCATGCACGACCACCACTTCTTAAAGTTGGCTGGTGTTGTTGGAACCCTACTTGTGAGTTGCGTTAGATTCACTATTAGGATTGATGACTGAACATGTATACTATAGGGTCATAAGTTAGTTCCAAGGTTAAGGTCAGTCACATTAGGTTAGATTGTTGAAAACCTACCTTCAGAAGACTTCAGAGATAGAAGAATATAGAGACAAGGTAGTTTTAAAGATTGCAGAAAAGGTATTCGATGATAGCTGAACTCAGCTAGATGATTGTCGATCTAAGATCGTCAAACTCAGAGTTCCTTCTCTGAGTTGAGCTCGACGAAAGTCTAGCTGAGGTCGACGAACTCTGATCCTTCCTTAGAATCTCAGCTCAATAAAGTGCCTTCTCAGTTCGACGAACTTGGAGCTCAGAATGGCAAGAATATTTTCTGTTTGATGATCTTGGAGCTCAGCTCGACGAAGGAGAATTATTAATTTGACGAACTTGGAGCTCAGGTTGACGAAATCTTTGCTGAGTTCGAATAACACCTTCCAGATTTTGTTCAACTAAACTTCTTTGCAGTTTCTCAGATCGACTAAAGTAGTTTGATTTCAAGTATTAAGACAGTAATACTCTGTTAATAAATGTTCAATATTCTTAAGAATATAGATGTTTTATGGCTGCATTAATTATGGATCACATAGTTATTACTCTACCATTTTTACTGGGACAGTTGGGGAAATATATTGAAGAAAAAAAATCAGCCGTTCCACTCCCAAAAATTATGCAGAAGATTTCAAGGAATTTGAAATTCAAATGGTTTTGAATCAGCAATCAATATATAAAGAAATTTTTCAGTAGATTGAAACAGTGACACACATAGAGAACAAGTAGTAATCAACAAGAAGAAGAATGAGAAAATTCTGCAATCAGAGAATAAGAGGCAGAGACAAAGAAACATCTTGTTCATCATCTTATTCTTCAAGCTTTTCTTCCAGCAACACATATTCAATCTGAGACCAAAAGCTCAATCTCTCAGAATTTTTTACTGGAAGAAGATGTTTTCATCTTTGAAGGCCTACACCCTGAAGCAAAGCCTCCACTCCCTATCAGATTTTTATAACTCAGGGGGAGCTTTGATATATCACATCAACAAAATCCACTAGTCTTCTCAGAGATTTGAGACAGAGAAGACATCATCTTTTATTTTCTTCCACTATGTACAGGGTTATAACTCCCTTCAAAAGTTATTCCCTTTGGTTCACAAGTCACCTGATCAAAAGACTTGGTTTGTTTTTGGGCACCTGATCAAAAGTTCAAAGGGTTGCTAGATTTCCCGTACAAAATAGATCTTGTGGTGACAGTGCACCTGATCAAAAACCTATGGTGGCAGGGCACCTGATCAAAAACATGTAGTGGATTCCTACCATGGTGGTAGAAGAGTGGATGTACCCAGGTTTATTGGGGAACCACTATAAACTCCTTGTGTCATATAGTTGTGCTTTACTTTTTTTATTTTCTATGCTGTGAAACTTCTTTATATATATATATATCACTTATTTTAATCTGCTGTAAAAACAAAGTTAAATTATAAAATACTCTATTCACCCCCCTAGAGTTAGTTAGATCAATCCCTCACTTTCAAATGTTATCAAAGGGAAAGGTTTCTTGGTTGTACATGATAACACCTGAACCAAAAGTTCTTTGATGGATCTCATCTACTCTAGATGTCTTTCATATCATGGCATAAAATAACGAGTATTCAAGCACCAGGCCTGCAGTGTGCAATAATAATAATTTGCACTTTGGAAGGCAAGAATTAGGCTTTATATGAATTCTATTGATGAAGACATATAAAATTCTATTTTGGCAGGTCCTCCACTACCAGTGGCAACTACAAGCACAAGTGTTGTTCCACCACCTGAGTGGACTAAAGCACAAAAGAACGCCAAGATTACTGATGCTAAAACAATGAATATTCTGGCAGAAACCATGTCTGATGACATTTCAAAAGTTTGATCAATGTACTTCAGCAAAGGCCATTTTGGACTCACTGAATGTTATTATAGTAGGATCTGTTGATGAAAGGAAGGATAGGAGATCACACTTGATCTCTCAATATGTGAACTTCAAGAAGGAAGATGCAGAGTCAGTTGCAGACATGTACAACAAACTCAGCCTCATAATTAATGAGCTGAAAACTCTGGAGAAGAACATCTCATTAACAGAGATAAATGACAAGATCCTTATGTGCTTCCCTAGCACATGGGACTCTAGGATCTGGCCAATCAAGCAAGCTGGAAGCCTAAATGAGATCTCTACTGAAATATTGTTGGGCAAGCTCAAGTCTTATGAGCAGCTCATCAAAACCAGAGATGCTGAGCAAAGGACTACTTCATCATCAGGAAGGAAAGAGCAAAGCATTACTTTCAAAGCATGTTAAGAAGCAGAAGCCACTCCAGATAATGAAGATTTGTTGAGTCTCTTGGCTAAGAGATTCTACAAGATGGCAAGAGAGGATTTCAGGAGAAGTTCTTCTAGAAAAGATGACAAGCCAAGGTATGATAAAACCCGTACTAAAGAAATAGTTTGCTATGGATGCAGGAAACCTGGACACATACTACAAAAATGTCCTGAAACACAGAAGAAAGATAAGAGAAAAGAGAAAGACTCCAGGAAGAATTACAACAAGCCCTCCTCCAGCAAGTACAAAAAGAAGGAGAAAGGATTTGTTGCTGATACTTGGAGTGAATCTGAGTCAGAATCTTCATCCAGCTCCAATGAGGATGAAGAAGAGGCTAAGGCTAGAGAAATCTGCTTCATGATAATCAATGCATCTTGCAACAACTCTGATGCTGCTGATTCAGAAGTTGACCACTCAGAAGATGAATCTATGTCAGAAGAAGGTCAAGTAATCTCCTCTTTTGATTTTACTTCCGATCAATTCAAAACTGATTTCAAATTACTATGCACTAATTTCATTAAATCTGAGAAGGAAATCAAACTCCTCAGAGAAAAAGTAATTGAATTTGACAATTTGTCTTCAGAAAACTTAAAACTTAAGGAAGACTTAAAAATTGCTAATGAACATATATTATCTTTAGTAGATAAACAAATAAGGCCAAACAATTTGAAGAATCCATTAATGGGAGAAGTATCACATTGATGGATATTACAAGCACAGTGAATGTCGGCTAAATGGTAAGCTGGGCTTGGGTGCTTCATCTAATCAGCCTTCTCTATTACAGAAAAATAACTTGTCTACCCCCATAAAATTTGTTTCTGAAAAAGGTAAAGAAAAGGTAGAAGTCAGTAATAATGAGACAAAAATTCTACATAAAACTCAACCTAAGAAAAAGAAACTTTTTAGCAAAAATTATGTTCAACATATTTCGTCGAACTAAGATCGACGAAATGAATGTGGTTTGTCGAACTCAGATCGATGAACTATGAACACAACTTTTAGGCATAACTATTCGTCTAACTGTGCTCGACGAACTCAATATGGTTCGTAGAACTGCGATCGATAAACGTGTGGCTCAGAGAATGAACACTTTCATCCTGTGAACAGAGCTCGATGTACTCATCCCTATTCGTCAAACGCAGATCAACGAACCAATTATAATTCGTCGAACCCAGTTTCTTATAACAAAAACCTAAATTCTTTTCAAAATTTTAATAAAACAAAAACCCTTATTAATCTTTTACTTAGTGGATTATTCCCTTAGGAGATATCATCAACTAGGTTATAAGGATCAACCTGAATTTTCTTACATTTTAAGTTATAAATTTGAAAGAAATCAAGGACCCAAGGTTACCTGGGTCAAGAACAACTAATCTTGTTTTCTATTTGTAAAGAACTATCTTATCACAGAGCAACAGTGGTATCTAGATAGTGGATGTTCTAAACACATGACATGAAGTAAAGACAACCTGACTGATTTAAAAGCAAAGCTTGGACCAAAGGTGATATTTGGAGACTCCAACTATGGATAAACAGAAGGATATGGAAATGTTAAAGTTGGAGATGTTACCTTCAGGACGGTAGCATATATAAGTGGTCTCAAGAATAACCTAATATCCATAAGCCAATTATGTGATGAAGGTTATCAGATATCATTTAATCAGTCTTCTTGTATTATTACTTTTGATAAAAACAAAACTGTTTTAGCTGGAATTAGACAAGAAACATATATGTAGTAAATTTCAAATCTGCTAATACAGAAATTTGCTTATTTAACCAAATTAGTTCAACTAATGATTTATGGCATAAGAGACTAGGTCATGTAAACCTTAGGAACATTGCTAAATTATCTAGGGATAACCTTGTTAGAGGACTGTCTTCTAGTTCTTACAAGATGGAAGGACTCTGCAGGGCTTGTCAATTAAGCAAACAACAGTGATTCACCCAGGATTTTGTACTTGCTACATATGGACATTTTTGGCCCTATTGCTATACAAAGTTTGGGAGAAAAGTCATACACTCTAATTATTGTTGATGACATCTCTAGTTTCACTTGAGTGTTCTTTTTGAGAAACAAGTCAGATAACCTTAAAATTCTTACAGATTTTCTTAAGAGCATACAAATTGAGTACTCTACTCCGGTTACATTCATCAAAAGTGATCATGACACCGAGTTTGAATCTCTTCTCATGCAAGAATTCTGTGAGAAGGAAGGTATCAGACATTCTTTTTCTACTCCTAGAACTCCTCAACAAAATGGGGTAGCCGAAAGGAAAAATAGAACCCTTATTGAATCTTCCGGGACATTGCTTGCAGATGTTTATTTTTCCTTATCCTTTTGGGCAATGGCTGTAAGCACAACAAATTATGTTCTTAACAGAAGTTTAATTCATAAGGTAAAGGGTAAGACTCCCTATGAATTACTTAAAGGGAAGAAACCTAAAGTAGATTACTTTAAAGTATTTGGATGCAAATGTTATATTCACAATTATAACAACAAACACCGAAGAAAATTTGAAGCCAAGGCTGTAGATGGAATTTCACTTGGATATTCTCAAGTCAGTAAAGCTTATAGGGTATTTAACAAATCAACATTAAAATAAAAGAATCTGTACATATATCCTTTGATGAAGCAAACATGTTTTACAAGGGGAAGGACTCTTCTACCATAGACACTTTGCAGGTACCTATCTGTGTGAGAAGTTGGATGATTTAAACCTTACCCAAGAGGTTACATTGCATCCCTCTCCACAGATTGATGAAGACAGTGAAGAACAAGTTGTTGAAGCAGTTGAACCCACAACAACAAATATAATTCCACAAGAGGAATTAATTCCACAAGCTATTGATGAACCAACTCCTCCTTCTGATCTTGTTACACTTAGAGATCATTCCATATCTCAAGTGATTGGAGACATATCAGCTAGTGTGCAAACAAGACATCAACTCAACCAAGATCTGATGCATGCTTGCTTTATTTCTCAAATTGATCCTCAATACATTAAAGATGCAGAGCAAGATCCCCACTGGATTATTGCAATGCAAGAAGAACTCAATCAATTTGAGAGGTGTAGAGTTTGAGATTTGGTTCCAAGACCCAAAGACTACCCAGTCATTGGAACTAAATGGGTCTTCAGGAACAAATTGGATGCTCAAGGATTAATTGTGAGGAACGAAGCAAGATTGGTAGCCCAAGGATACTAACAGGAAGAAGGCATTGATTATGATCAAACCTTTGATCTTATTGTAAGACTTGAAGCTATCAGGATATTTCTTGGATATGCTGCCTATCAGAAGTTCAAGGTCTATCAGATGGATGTCAAAAGTGCATTCCTAAATGGAGAAGTTAAAGAGGAAGTTTATGTTGAACAACTGTTCAAACCGAAAACCCGTTATCTTGTGGAGTTCACCCTTGGGGAAGGGTTGATCGCGTACCTACTTCTCTCCTGCAAGCAAAATGACAAGTGGAACAAAGAAGACCAAACCCAAGGGCTCAGCGAGGAGGACCCACCACACACCCGGAAGGTCTTAGAGCGCTTCAACTCCTTAGACAATGGCCGAGCTAAGGCTACCTCAGAAAGCGCTAAAAGACAAAGGAGTAAGTGAGTATGAAAGCGTGCTTTCTGAGGTGCCCCTTGGGTCTTATTTATAGATTTGTAAAGACGGCCTGCAAATAGCCAACCTCCGCTGTTTTGAACAGCTATGTGTAGCCCAACTTGGTATGCCAACATCGTAACTCCACTGTTCTAACTAGCTATTCGCACCCATGGGAGGGGCATCCAGGTATTTTACCTCTGGGCCCCACTGGGCAGGTCCCATGGAAATGGAGGTCAGTACGCCATAACCCTCCACCAGCATAGGGCGAGTGCGACCTAGCTCCCGTACCTCGCCTTCTATTCTTGGGAGAGCGCGAACCAGGACTTCACGACCCGCCAATGCCTGTGGCGAGGCGGGTTGGCGACCAGATCGCCTATAGGAGAGCGGGCTAGCCTGGTTTCAAACTATCTCCACGGGGGCCCTGAAGGGGGGCTCATTGTTCTGGACTCGTCGAGCTCAACCTCAAATACCAGTCCGACAAATGTCGAACCAAACTCTTTTCGACGAATTCCGACTCAAACTCTGCTCGACGAATGCCAACCCAAACTCTGCTCGAGGAATGCCGACCCAAACTCTGCTCGAAGAATGCCGACACAAACTCTACTCGACAAATGTCGAACCAAACTCTGCTCGACCAATGCCGACACAACTCTGCTCGACGAATGTCGACCCAAACTCTGCTCGATGAATGTCGACCCAAACTCTGCTCGACGAATGCCAACCCAAACTTTGCTCGACGAACTCCAGGCGAGTGAGAGGGGGGGGGGAGGGGCCAGCTCGTGCGGCTCGCCTGCCTGACTTGGGCGAGAGCGAGCTGGCCATCCGCTGCTTTCCCGCATGCTTTTCTTGGTGCGGGCAGGGTTCCTTAGTCCGCTCGCCTAGCCTGGCGGACCCACTCGGCGAACACAGGGTTGTACACAATCTCCGCTCTTTTTGAGCTTGACCAAGCTCGGAAAGAATCATCCAACCCGCATGTTCGGTGAGTGCTGTGTTGAGCTGTCACAGAATCTTTTGTCGGGCCCCACTTCTTATCAATAAATACACCACCGAGCCCTCAGGAAAACCCCTACCCCTTTTTGCCTTTCTCAGTGAACTATAGCTACATTATGCCTGTCAGTGAGGAAGTGCGAGCCCAGCTAGCCGCCGCGAGCCAAAGACTAGGGAGGAGGCCCTTGAGGCCACCCCCTGGTTGGCGCATAGGTCTCCCGGCTCTCTCTTCAGGCCCGTAAAAGGGAAGATCGTCAGGCGGTCTGCGGCAAATGACTTCCCGGGATCCAGCTCGATACCAGTCATCGAGGTGACTCCTGAGGTATGCACACCTCCCCCTGGCTTGTCGCTTCATTTCTGACTTTTTCCCCTGTAGGTGTCGCCGCATGAGTAGGGAGGCGATGGGGAGGACGATCGTTCCCTCCCGGCGTCAACCCAGCGGGTCGCTAGCCCCTCAGGCCTGGGACGTCCCCCTCCGGATACTTCTCGGCTGCCGATTCCTCCAGGACTTGGGAAGTCCTTGCAGCTTTCGAAGGGGAACCATTCCGGGGTCGGCCGGGTTCTTCTCTACCTTTCACCGATGTGGGCGACGTCCCGACCCCTGGTAAGCTCTCACTCGGTGCTTCTTTTGTTCTCGCCTGTCCCCCGACTTTCCTTCTTCGCAGGCTACAACACGGTCTCCACCTACACTGAGATGAGCGGGGATATTTGACTCCCCCCGACATGGAGGGGATTTCAGGATATTTTGGCGAACCGGCGGATGCGGTGGGCATGAAAAGACAAGTGACGCGGCTTTTTCGGAAGCATACTTTGCTGCTACAGGAGCTCTGCAAAAGGGTTGACCGGGACAAAACCAAGATGGCAGTGCGACTCGCGGCTCTAGAGGGAGCGCCGCGCCCAGCTGAAGGGGAGGAGGTTACTTCTCCTAGCATGCATATCACGTGGGCGGAGGAGCATCTCAAGCATGCCACGTAGCAAATCGGCCTGGCCCAGCAGGAGCTAGTGGCGGTTCGCGATTACCACTATCCTCGCGTGCCGCCCCGAACCGTGATACAGAGGCGGGGCAGGTGGAAATGGATCCAGTACTGATCCGCCTACCCCCTCCCCGCGGTCTATCACCGGGTCAGGCCACATCTGTATTCCAAACCAACTCGCTTTGGAGGGTTTTCTATTTTGGAACATTTTAACGTCTGTAATAATTTGAGACTTCACTCGCCCGTCCACAGGCTTAATTTTTGCTGCATGTTATTTCCATTGTGTTATTTTTTGGTTTTCCTGGGGTGGGTACGGATGAAGCTATCTTTCTCACCCACCGCTTCTTAGAGCGGGTGCGAGATCGTTGAATCGGCGTGTCCAGCCTGCCAATCTTATCTTGGCGGGAGTGGGCCTGGAACGCGCTGGTGGAGAGTCTCCCAGACTCGCCTATGGCTTCGGGCGGGTGTGAGCCGCAGCTCGCCCGCCTCTTGTGCGGACACGGGTGGGCACAATTCGTTGTCGGACGGTCCTTGTGGTGCGGTTGCGAGCCGGGAAGTTGAACCGTCAGGGCTCATTTTTGCTTTTCGCACTTTTCCCGCCGGAGGAAGATTTTCCCGCCCTTTTTCTTTCTATAAATAGGCCCTGTCGGCCCTTGCTCATCCATCACATTTAAGCTTCTCCTTTCTTACTCATTGCGACCCCCGACTCTCCTTCTTCCCGCGGAGACTTCCTCACCCGCTTATCGAACTTCCGGCGAGATGGGCGGCGGCAGCGACGATGCGGATGGGCGGGGCAAGTGCGCTTGGACCTTTCCTAAGCACGACTTTCCCTCCACCGTCATTTCTGAGAGCAAGTACCTCGACGCCCTTAGCGATCACGTCCCGCCTGGCTTCGTGGCGAGGCGGCCTGGTGAGGGGGAGAAGATAGACGACCTCTCCGGAGGGGAGCTCTCCATTCCCTTGGCCCACGTCGAGGTGGGCATCCGGCTCCCTCTATGGCCTGAGGTTTGCCAAATTATGAATTACTTTGGGGTCATCCTAGGCCAGATGACCCCGAACTCCATAGAGGTCATGGTCGTGTTCTCCTGCTTCTTGCGGGAGGAGCAGGTCAAGTTCAGCCTCGCGGTCTTCTGTAAGATGTTCTCTTTCTGCGTGAATAAGGACGGGGCCACCTACTTCTCCAGCGCCCATCTCAAGGTGTGGGAGACCATTAACTAGCTCAAGAAGTTTATGTTTGTCAAGGGGGACTTCGACAATGTCCCCTTCTCGCCGATTAAGCTCAGCGAGGCGAGCTACCGCCGTCTTAGCCTGGGGGGCCATGAAGCGGATCTGTGCGGGTTCTTTGCCGGGAAGAACTTCGAGGTCGCATACATGCGCCGGAACCTGGACAACCTCGCCACCGAACCGCCCGGGGAGGTAAGCTACTCGCGCATCTCCTTTTTACTTCAATACTATGTATTCTCGCTTCAACTTTCTCCTCTCGCATGCGAGCTAGACATTCCCGTACACCCCCATATGAGAGTGCCCGGGTCGCTGTCATCGCGCTTGCCCGCGCTCAAGCCGCAGATGTCGCACAACGCGATATACCAGTGGCTACCGTCAAGAAGCGGCCGAGTCGCGAACAGCCTCCACCGCCCGGACCCAAGAAGGTGAATACTATGGGTGAGGCGTCCGCCGCGGGACAAAGGATTGGCAAGGCTCCGGCATTCCAACCGGCCGAGGATCCCGACCCCGCGACTACCTCAACCAGCGAAGCCCCCGGCGAGGCGGTTGACACTTCTGGGCCGCAGGAAGTGGTGCAGACCTCTGTGAAGCCGGTGCCGAGAGGGAACCACAACTTCGGCTTCTGCGAGAAGTTCTTGGACGAGCTCGCCATCCCGCTCCTGTCATGGGACAAAGAGTCAAATCGGGTGGTGATCTCCACCCTACTGCCGAGCTGGCTGGAGCAGGACACCATCAGCGGGGAGGCCTATAACTTCTCGTTTGTCGTCTACTCGCAGGAGGACGCCACCAAATATGATGAGGAGGCGACGCGGGCACTGGTGCATGAAAGAACGCAGTCCCAGCTCCGCGGCCTGGAGCTGGCCCATATGGTCGGACGGCGCTGCACCCACTTGGAGAGGAACACTACCTCAATCAAGAAGCTGGAGGACGAGAAGGAGGAGGCTCGCAAGCTTGCCCAGGAGGAGGCGGACCTTTAAAGGAGGCGGGATGACACGGCCGAGGCTACCCTCGCCCAGTACTTGGGAGGGGCGGTATGTCCCTCAGCCCGCCTTTACTTCTAACTGTTGTTCCCTTATAACAACTGTTCCCTTCTCAAGATTGTCCCTTAGCCATCTTCCTCTTTGCAGGACGCGACGACGGCTAGCCGTCTGGTCACCGAGATCGCCACCCTCGGCCAGAAGAACCAAGTGCTGGAGGCACGGGTGTGTGAGCTAGAGGCCGCCGCGGGCACTCCGCCTCCAGCCAGCAACAGCTGTCAGCTCGAACACTACACCAACTATAAGATGGAGGTCTTAATGCAGAAGAACGCAGCCAGTGCTGCAAAGTACACAATCCAGATGCTTCGGCGGGCCGATCTAATCAAAAGCGAGGGCGCGGGTCTCTCGGCGAGGGATGTGGTACCGACGATATTCCTTCTAGTAACGGACCCGAGAGACAAGTCCTACCAGCATCTCTAGGATTTGTCACCCGGGCGTTCGCGTCAGCCCTATTCAAGCGACTCGCCCCTCGTGTATATATTTTCTATTTGTTGAAATATAAGTGCGGGCTGCGTCCCGATGTTGTTACCTTACTTTTCAATGAATGATTTTCTGCTCGCCTTATGTATATATATTCGTTACTGTTGCTTGCAATTGTTTGTGCGATGTATGTTCTCTTCCTTTTTGTATTCGCGGGTGGCCTTGATACTATCGCTCGTAGTCTTTCATTCCGTATCATGTCGGCGAGGTCACGCGCCCACTAAGGACTTAGGTTAGGAAGCATAGGGGACTTAGTTGGCCGACCCGCGAGCGGCGATCTACCTCCATAGCCCGGGTCCTCCGGGCTGCTCTCCCGCTCGCCCACTCGCCAAGAGGTGCGAGCCTGCTCGGCTCATACCCGGGCCGCCGGGTTTCTTGCGAGTCGACCCTCTTGCGACGCGACCTGGGTTCTCGCCCCCTTTGGCCGTTATCCCGAGTGTTGGGTGATTACGTTGGACCCAATTCGTTAATTTCACGACTTCTTCCTCTGTCATTTGGATATCCGGTTCCCCGGCTTCTGACATCGCTTTGTTCATCAAGACCTGCCCTGCCTGTCGGTGGGGAGTCTGAGTCGACTCCAATGAGTGACATCCAGCCCTGCCAGCTAAGTGAGAGCCTGACAGCAGGATCTGCTCGTGGTCTGGGTTGACGCCATCTAGTGACATCCAGCCTTGCCAACTAGGTGACAGCCTGGCAATGGGATATGCTCGAGGTCCGGGTAGACACCATTGAGTGACATCCAGCCCTACCATCTAGGTGAGATCTTGGCAGTGGGATCTGCTCGTGGTCTGAGTTGACGCCATCGAGTGACATCCAGCCCTTCCAGCTAGGTGGGAACCTAGCAGCGAGATCTGCTCGGGGTTTGAGTTGACGCCATCGAGTGACATCCAGCCCTGCCAGCTAGGTGGGAGCATGGCAGTGGGATCTACTTGGTATCCGGGTTGACGACATCGAGTGACATCCAACCCTGCCAGCTAAGTGAGAGCCTCACAACAGTATCTGCTCGGGGTCCAGGTTGACGCCATCGAATGACATCCATCCCTGCCAGCTAGGTGAGTGCTTGGCAGCGGGATCTGCTCGGGGTCCGGCTAGACACCATCGAGTGACATCCAGCTCTGCCAGCTAGGTGAGATCCTATCAACGGGATATGCTCGGGGTCTGAGTTGACGCCATCGAGTGACATGCAGCCCTGCCAGCTAGGTGTGAGCCTGGCAGTGAGATCTGCTTGGGGTCTTAGTTGACGCCATCGAGTGACATCCATCCCTGCCAGCTAGGTGGGAGCCTGGCAGCAGGATCTGCTCTGTGTCCGGGAGCACTTCACCCTTTCGTACGAGTTACTGCGAGATAATTGGCACATCAAGAGACTTTATTAAGAACAAAACACAACTTACATGTCTTAAGGATAAAAGATCTTCAAGTCGTCACCGCTCTAGGTGAGACTTAGGGTCCCTCCCTCCACATTTTGAAGTCGATACCCTCCTGATCTCAATGTTCCTTTTACAATGAACGGACACTCTTAGCTGGGGTTGAGCTTTCTCATGGTTTCCGACCACCTCGCCGCATCCACTTTTTTCAGGACCAAGTCCCCCTCCGCAAACTGTTTGACTCTGCCTGTCAAAGTACTTGGCCATTCTCCTCTTCACCTCTTCTTGTCGGATGGCGGAAAAGTTACGCAGCTCCTCCACCATGTCAACGAAGAGTCGTAGCTCCTCCTCGTTCTCCGCCGACCATTCTTCCCTGCCTTCTTCCGCCGTAACCACATGGGTCGTCTGGACTTCAAATTCTATGGGGAGCACTGCTTCATATTCGTGGGAGAGCTTGAAGGGGGTCTCCCCTATTGCTGTTTTGGGGGTGCTCCTCAGGGCCTAGAGAACCGAGGGAAGCTTCTCCACCCAGCTCCCTTTCAGGTTTTCTACCTTCTTCTTTAGGAGATTTACAATGATCTTATTCGCGGCCTCCACCTACCCGTTGCTCCTGGGGTGGTGGACCGAGGAAAACCTGAGTTCAATCCCGGGCTGTTCGCAGAAGCTAGTCAATTCCGTGCTGGCAAACTGAGGCCCGTTGTCCGTGACAATGGCCTGAGGCAGCCCATAACGGCAGATGATCTCCCCCAAACAAAGATTCTGATGTCCTGGGAGGTCGCCTTGGCCAGCGCTTTTACTTCTAGCCACTTAGAAAAGTAGTCAATCATCACCAATATGAACCTCCTTTGCCCACTGGCTTGGGGGAACGGCCCGACCAAGTCCATTCCCCAAATTGCAAAGGGCCAGGCGGTTGTGATGATCTTGAGGCGCTAAGCCGGCTTTAGCTGGAGGGGGGCAAATAGCTAGCACTTATGACATCTTCTCACGAATTCTGCAGCATCGCGGCCTAGGGTTGGCCAGAAGTATCCCTGCCTGACGATCCTCCCTTCCAGGGTCCAACTCCCGGAATGACTCACGCATTCCCCGGAGTGGACTTCTCCCAAGATTCTTTGCACTTCTCTCTCGGCCACGCAACGGGCCTGCATTGCCGAGAGAGTCTTCTTGTACAGCTGCCCGTCCCGGAGGAGATAGTATGTTGATTTGTACCTGAGCCTCTTCTTATCCACCCCCTCAGGATACTCCCCCATGGAGAGGAAAGTTGTAATCGGGTCCATCCATGAGGAGTGTTGATCCACCTCCATCAGTTCTCCCTCTTCGAAGGAGGGGCGGAATAGGTCGGTGATGGTGCCCACCACTCGGGGGCCGTGTTTTGCCAACTGATCGAATTGCTCGTTTTCTTCTTTAGGCACGTGTCGGATGGAGAAGGTCTGGAACGTGTCAATGACCCCCTTCACTTTGGCTAAGTATAGCCGCAAGGTGGGTTCTCTCGCCTCAAACTCCCCGTTGATCTAGGAAGCCACCACCATGGAGTCAGTAAGGACCTCTACGTCCAACACCCCCAGCTTCCTGGCCAAGCGCAGCCCGACTATCACGGCCTCGTACTCGGCCTGGTTGTTGGTGATGGGAAAGTGCACCACCACTGTTTGCTCAATTCTAGTTCCTTGGGGCTCTCCAAGATCACCCCCACCCCCAAGGAATGCCTCCCTGAAGCGTCGTCTACCTTCACCTTCCATGGGGTCGGACGAGTGAGCTCTTCCTCTGCCACATCGATTACGTAATTAGCCAAAAAGTCAGCCATTGCTTGGGCCTTGATCGAGAGGCGGGGGACGAAGGAGATGTCGAACTCACTCAGCTCCACCGACCACTTAGCAAACCTGCCCGAATGCTCCACCCCCTCGAAGATGTTGCAGAGGGGATGGTCAGTCACCACTCGGATGGAGTGTGCCTAGAAGTAGGGCCGTAGCCTTCGATCCGAGATGATCAGGGCAAAGGCCAGCTTCTCCAAGATTGAATATCGGAGCTCGGCCTTCCTCAGGACCCGAATCACGTAGTATATGGGGAGCTGCTTCTTCCCCTCTTCATGCACCAAGACATAGATCAAGGCCTCCGCTCTGACCCCGAGATACAAAAATAGGTCCTCCCCCTCTTTCTTCCCTTGGAGCAGTGGAGACTGCGTCAACTGTATTTTAAGAGCTTGGAATACCTCCGCTCACTCCATGATCCACTCGAATTTTGACCCCCCCCCCCCCTTAGTGTTTTGGAGAAGGGTGATCACTTCTCCCCGGCCCGGGACAGGAACCTGCTTAACCCTGCCAGCTTCGCCATCAATCGTTGGACCTCCTTGGCATTCCGCGGTGGCCCTAACTCCATGATAGCCTTGACCTTATCCAGATTTGGCTCGACCCTGCGGGGGTGAGAAGATGCCCCAAGAACTTTCCCCTACTGGCCCCGAAGACGCACTTCAGGGGGTTCAGCCACATATTATACTTACGCAAGGTGGCAAAAGTTTCTTCCAAGTCCTGAAGGTGAGTCCACGCCCTGACTCTTGATCATGAGGTCATCCACGTACACCTCCAGGTTCCTCCTGTTCTGTTCCATGAAGACCCTGTCCATCATCTTTTGGTAGGTCGCCCTTGCGTTCTTCAGCCCAAACAACATCATTTTATAGCAGTAGCACCCATCCCCCGTGATGAATGAGATGTCCTTGACGTCCGAGTGGTGCATCCTGATTTGGTGGTAACCTGAAAATGCATCTAAAAAACTCATTACAAAAAAACCGACGACTGAGTCAACCAGCGCGTCGATCCGAGGCAAGGGATAATAGTCCTTAGGGCAGGATTTATTAAGAAAGAAAAAATCGACAAACATATGCCACCGGCCGTCTCCTTTTTTTAACCATGACTACATTGGAGACCCATTCGGGGTATTGTATTTTGGATACAAAGCCAGCCTTGAGAAGCTTTGCCACCTCGTCTCTGATGGACTTGGCCAGCTTGTCTGCTGTGGACCTCTGCTTCTGTTGTATGGGGCGTGCTTCCGGGTCCAGGTTGAGGTGATGGCAAGCCACATCCACGTCAACCCCCGACATCTCCGCAATGCCCCATGCGAAGATGTCCACGTTCTTCTGGATGCATGTCAACATCCTGCCTTGAGCCTCCGGGGTTAGCCACCCCGCTGACACGAACCTTCTCCACCCTACCTCCAAGGGTGAGAACCACCAGCTACACCACCTCTTCTGTAGCCTCCAGCTTGGATTGCTCCCCCTATTCTTTGATGTCCCTCTCCTCTGGGATGAAGGCCTCCGCCTCCACCACTTCCTCCATGGCTATTGCCTCAGCGAACTCCTCCCGATCTCCTCCTGCCACCTCTACCTCGGTGCCACTCTCCACCTCCATCTCCTCCCTGCCAGCCTCCTGCTGTGCCGCCTCTATCCTCCGCTCCATCTCCTCGGCTCCCTCCTTCCAAGAGATGGAGTTTATGGCGGTGACGTAGCATTCTCGGGCCACTTTGGGGTCACCACAGACCCAGACCTGGATCCCCTCGGCGTTAAACTTCAGGCATTGATGGAATGACGAGGGGAAGCAGCGAAAGGCGCTAATGAGGGGCATCCCAAAGATGACATTGTAGCTACTGGTGGCATCCTCAATGACAAACTGGCAGTTCCGGGACTGCCCCCCAGGGAGACATGGAGCCCCACTCCTCCTTCTACCTCCTTCCTCTCCCCCGAAAATCCAAACAGGGCCCATCCGAGGCCATCACCCTCTATTCCTGCACATTCATCGTGTCAAACGCCTTGTTGAAGATGATGTTGACGGAGCTTCCATTATCAATGAGGATCAGGTAAAAGGTGAAATTTTCGATGGCCGTCCGGATGACCAACGCATCGCAAAAGGGATCCTCATGTTCCGACATATCACTCCTTGAGAAGGTAATCCTCTCTTCTGGGGGTGAGGTCTGGGATGTGGAGCCAACACTCCGGCGATACATAGTGTGGAGGCTCTCCCTCTGAGAGACCTCTACCCCCCCCTCGTGGATCACTCTGATCCCTCCCAGGGTCCCGACATCTACCCGGTCTTCACACCGATCCTCCTCCGCCTGAGGCAGGTCCTCCTTAATCCTCACCTCCTGGCGGCCCTGTTGATGTTGCTGCTCCCTGTTCCCTCTCATCTCAAGGAACTCTGGGCACGTGGCCGTGACGTGCCCTTCCTCTTCGTGAAAGTCACAGTAGGGCAACTCCATCCTGACTTCTCTTCTTCTCCTCCGCGCCGCTCTCCTCCTCTCCCCTGTGGCTATGGTCATTGCCTGATCTTGATTGGGGAGGGGAGGCCTATGTGCCTGCCTCCAACCCGGGGGGTAGAATTGATCCTAGCCCCCCTAGTGATGGTCCCTTCCCTGGTATCCTCTTCGCGGCCCTTGGTCTTACCACTCGGGCCTCCCGCCCAACCGACGGTCCAGCTCCTGTCACCCCCACCTGGGCTGCTGCTGCCCCTAGAGATGCCTCTGATCCCTCTGCCGAGGTTCGACTCTCCTCTCCTCCTGCACACAGCCGCCTCTCGTCTCCTTCTCTTCCTTCGTGGCCCACCTGGCCAGCTTGTGGGCAAACTCCGGATTTGATGTCTCCCCGTCGACTCCTCTCGCCGCCCTCTCCAACAGCTCCTCGTAGGATAGGGGGGAACTCTCTTCAGCTCCATCCTGAAGAAACCCTGTTGCAGCCCTAGGGTGAAAGAAATCATCAGACAATAGATCGACATCTACTAGACCTGGGTGACCTCCTCCTGGAACTGGTCAACATAGCTCCCCAAGGTCTCATTCACTTCATGTTTGATGTGGAACAGGGACTCCGACTCCTTCTTCCACCTCTTCGAAGTGGCGAACCTCAACATGAACCCCCGGCGCAGGTCCTCGAAGCAGTAGATGGAGCTGGCCGGCAGCTAGTGAAACCATACCCTCGCCTTCTCCTTGAGGGTGATGGGGAAGAGTCGACACTTGAACCCATCTGACATCTACCGGATCGAAACCACATACTCGAACCATTGGATGTGTTGGACCGAGTCCCCATTCCCGGTGTAGTAGGACATTTTAGATTCCCTGAACCCCTCTGGAACCGGGGCAAAAGAGACCAGCTCGCTAAAGGGGCTGCCTCCCCCTACCGGGCGATCCGGAGCATCCCGCGCGCCCATGTTGCCAAACCGGCCTCCGCCTGCCGAGCAGGGGAAAAGCACGCGCCCGGGGAGCTCGCCTCCCCTTCCTTCTTCGGCAACCTCCTTCCCAGCTCGCCTGCCGGGGGCATCCTCGCCCAAAGATGGGGAGACAGTGATCTGGGCAGCTGGAGTCGAGCACTCGGCCCGCACACCGAGTACGCACTTGACTAGGTTGAGCACCTCATTCCTGAAATCTTCAAACATCCCCACCGTGGCTAGAGGTGGAGTGGGCGGCCAGTCCGACCTGTCAGATCGTTGTCCTCCTGTCATCGAGCTCGCTGAAGATTTTCTGTACTGACCACTCTCGGAGCGCTCACCGCACCAAAATGCTGAAACCAAAAACCTAGTCTCTTATGGAGTTCACCCGTGGGGAAGGGGTGATCGTGCACCTACTTCTCTCCTACAAGCAAAATGACAAGTGGAACAAAGAAGACCAAACCCAAGGGCTCGTTGAAGAGGACCCACCATACACCCGCAAGGTCTTAGATAGCTTCCCCTCCTTAGCCAAAGGCCGAGCTAAGGCTACCTCAGAAAGCGCTAAAAGACTAAGGAGTGATGGCAAAGAGGTCCGGCCATGTGTTCGTAATGCTCGTGACCGGTTGATTGGTGGCGATGATGTCCCGTCATTTGTTCGTGATGATGTTGCAGATGGTGCTAACGAGTTCTTTGGCGAGCTCCATGGCAATGCCGGGTCCATGCATTATGTTGATCGTCGCCACAACCGTACGTTTGAAGACTCGGATGGACGATGCCGCAACAATAATTTCAATGCACGTCATCGTCGCTACAACGCCATCGCCGTGACAATTATTTTGCTACAACACCATCTCCGCTACAACGCCATCGTCGCGACAATAATTTTGCTACAACGCCAACGCCGCAACAATAATATAATAATTATAATATTATATTATATTTATTAATTTCCTTGTTGCATTGTTTTAATTTGAGAGTTTTTATTTCATGTATTTTGATTTCATGTAACATGATGTGTGCATATAACCATCATGAGGTGTTTAATTTTCAATGGTGGTGATTGTGTGGTGTAAGCTATAAATAGCCATGTTATGAAGGAATTTAAAGGAGAAGAATGAAAAATTGAAACTTGAATTCAAAATTTGAATTTCCCCCGTATCTCTCTCTTCCCCCTTAGGCAAAATTCAGCCCCCCTCTTTCTCTTGCCTTCTCCTAGCCGCCGCCTCCCCCGTCTCCTTGGCCGCCGGCCACATATCCTCCCTCTTCCTCTAAGCCCTTGTGGCCAACCCCTTCTCTCTAATCCCCTCTTTTCCCTCTTGAAGAATCCTAAGGAACTTTCACGTATCATCTTCCGTGGATCTCCTCCGGTAACTTCAAAGAAAACGGCGTGCGTCTTCTCCTTCCGGTGCGGCTCTGTGGAATTTCGTGGAAGTGGATCTTTCCACCTTCGTCGTGTGATTCCTCCACTCATCCTAGTGGAAGATTTGAAGGTCTATTGCTTGGGATTGGGTAACGAAAATATATACTCTTGTGTGATTCCTTTATTAATTAGTAGAAGATTGCGAGACATCGACTTTTATCCGCGGCTTTTGAATCCGTCATTTTAAAAATCTGATTTTATCGTTTATGTTCTTCAATTTCATTAATTGAATCCGGATCGGGTGGATCCTTTTCGCTTGATCCAAATATTGGCAAATAGCCCTTATTAGATCTCTAAAGGATTGGCGAACCTTAATGTTATATTCGGATTTTTGGGAGCGAATAAGACTAATTTTGGATCGTACTTTTTAGTCAAGTTCTTCTCGGATTGTGCTTGTGACGTTGCGTTATACACAACAAATAATGGAGCGGTTAGGTGTCATAATTTTAGGTGTTGTGAATGTTGTGGTATTATTTGGCAAACAAGGATTATGCATATTAAATTAATCTCTTGTGTTAAAAGACCTCAATTAAGAACTAAACCATTTGATTTGTGCGACCTAGAATTAGAATGTGAGAGAACGATTAAGTGTCGTTGTCCGTTGCGTTTCGTCAGGAGACGCAACCTGCATCAGTTTGGTGTCAGAGGGAGGTTCTCGTCAAGTTCCTAATTGGCCCTCCTCCCCCTCTTCAAATTAAAAACAAATAAATTTCAAATTTTAAATTTCAAATTTCAGATTTCAAATTTCGAATTTCAAACTTCAAATTTCAAATTTCAAATTTCAAATTTCAAATTTCAAAATTTCAATTTCGAATTTCAAATTTCAAATTTCAAAATTTCAAATTTCAAATTTCAAAATTTCAAATTTGAAATTTCAAATTTCAAAATTCAAAATTTAAATTTCAAATTTCAAATTTCAAAATTTCAAATTTCAAATTTCAACTTTCAAAATTCAAAATTTAAATTTTAAATTTCAAATTTCAAATTTCAAAATTTCAAAATTTCAAAATTTCAAATTTCAAATTTCAAATTTCAAAATTTAAATTTCAAATTTCAAATTTCAAATTTCAAATTTCAAAATTTCAAATTTCAAAATTCAAAATTTCAAATTTCAAATTTCAAATTTCAAAATTCAAAATTTAAATTTCAAATTTCAAATTTCAAAATTTCAAATTTTAAATTTCAAATTTAAAAAGTCAAAATTTGAATTTAAAATTTCAAATTTCAAAATTTCAAATTTCAAATTTCAAAATTTAAATTTCAAATTTCAAATTTCAAATTTCAAAATTTCAAATTTCCAATTTCAAGTTTCAAAGTTTAAAATTCAAAATTCCAATTTCAAAAAAAATTCAAAAAAAAATTTTTTGCTGGTCTGCCAATAGCGGCCTAGATTTCTTATTTTTCAGCAAAATTCAAATTTTTTTTTTAATAATCTTCTTTTTATTTCCAGTAATAAAGCAAATAAAAAAATTTTTACCCTAGCCTTAAGTGGGAACAATTCCATCTGTAGTGTTTCGCTGGTCTTCTAATTTATTTATAGTTATATATATATAAAAAAATTGTTTCTTAAAATATATCAAAAAAAGGGTTTTTGTGTTCACTTAGTTTGAGTTTTTCGTTGGTCCTTTATGACGCACATTGGGAGCTTCGCTCACTCACCTTCATTCGTTGAGCGTAACGTTATATTAGCACCATATTCGACACCACCACCGCGCACCTTTAGGCCTGATCGAGTTCCTGCTCCGACCTATGATGGAATAGGTGGACCGCGAGTATTTTTATGTTGGGTGAAGGACATGGAACTCTATTTTGAGCGATATCATATTGTGGACCCCCACAAGATTCCCGTTGCGAGACTACAACTAATTGGTCGAGCTCTGACCTTCTGGCTCAATGAGGAGAAACGTTTTGGGATGTCCCTCGACGGCTCACTGGTAGGTTGGCAGATTATGAAGAATCTATTAACGGATGAGTATTACCCTCCCTACTGTCGTTCCCAGATTTCTGATTATCTGAGTGATTCGCCGCCTAAGACTTTGCCTACATCGAACCAGTACGTCCCCTCGTATCCCCATACTCGGACGTCTCATGATCTTATTTCTCCCCTCCATGGCACTAGAACCGTTTCTGATCACGGGAGTGACTTACCCCCTCGAGCTCGATCTTCCTCCCAGGATTGTAGAGCTACCCATAGTATACCTGCACCTACTGATAGAAGAAAGGAGAAGCTTAGGACCCCTGTCCCTAGTTCGATAGATGTGATTGCTAGGAATGCCATGAGCCCGCGGGGTGAGAGTGTTCCTACCAGTATAGTTAGTCAGGCGATTATGACGCGTGTGGTTAGTGACATATCTTGTCGTGGCACTAACGTTTGTCCTATTCCGACTACGCCCGTAGTCTCTTCAGAGTCGCCTCCCGAGCTGTCGGATCTAGCTGTTGACGCTCCGGATGAGTATGACGTAGTGGCTATGACTGAGCCAGCCTCCGAGGGCGACGACGTAATTAGTGAAGAGCTGATTGATGATGAGGATGTAGGTTATCCTAGTGACATGGAGGAGGAGTTCTCCTCTGAAGTGCCCCCCCACATGACTATCCGACCCCCTCTCGACTATATTTTAGATTTGCCCCCCGCCCACCACTCAATTTCAGATATGTCACGCTTGAGTATCGTGGAGTCTTCTGTTGACCTAGTGTTGGTTGATGTTTCAACGATGTTGGAAGAGCCACCTTGGGATGATCTTAGTGAAGCACATCCGGGGAATAGTTCATTGAGGTTGATTGAGGTTCAAGCTAAATTAGATTCTCCCCGGGATTCAATTTGCTCAATCCTCTATCCCGATTTTGGCGATGTACCTACATCATGGGAAGATTTGGCTAGCGAAGGAAGTGTTGTATTGGAAGATTTGCCCTGTGTGGAAGGGTTATTTTTGGATGACGTTAGCGCTGAGGACCCGAAAGATATTACTTTGATGTTATCCCCTTTGCCCGAAGCCCAATGCGGAATAGAAATTTTGTCGGGTTCGATTTTGCATACTTTTGAGACCATTACTGCTTATGATTATGATGAAATATCTAGTGGGTTGGAAGACGTTTTGGCTGAGTTGGTAGAGTAAACCTATGATGAATGTTTATCGGAGAGTGAGTTGGGTGATGACGATCCGGTTGAGTTTTCTGTGAGGACGAATCTACTATTTGATTTTCCTTTTGAGTCTGATGGCTGGCACCCAGTGGATTTTTCTTGGACGTTAAATCCGTGTTTTGACGATGAGTATGACTTAGCTCCTCCTCCGGCATCGACCATGTCGACTCCCCATCCGGTTCACTTGACTCGACTAGATGACTTTGTTGGGCACGAATTTGGTATAACTAGCCCGAGACAGTTGGTACTACCTCCGTTAGTAGCCCCTCCATTGGAAATATCTCGTAAGATATGTATTAGTGAGTTGTTAGATTTCGTGTTCGGCCTCGTCCCAATATTTTGTAGTTCAGTATCTCCCAAATTTCCTATGATTAATCAATTCTCTGATTATACGTCTACGATGAGGTCGTCGATTGTGTCCACTTCTAATTTCGTGACGGGTGTGCCTCATGGTTTGTGTCCGCTAAGCGTGAAATATAATTTAAATCAATTAAACCAATTAACACCGCCTTATTTTCCACCATGCCACGATATCTATGCACCCACTCTTGTGGCCATAGCTATCCAATATAAGTCGTGTCATTTGCATGTCAACTTACTCCCGAGTGTACCCAACTTACAAGTTGACGGTGCAATTTTAGTGCGTTCACCTCCCGACCGGTTGCTGACCGACACCATCTTGAACATAACATGTAGAAAAGCTGACCCGTACCTGATTTATTTTGAAATTCGAGACATTACGATTTTTTTGGATTTTATGAATGATTGGGGTATTTCACCCATTTTCAACGTTCCAGATTTTATGTCGTATGTTTCTCCTCCTCTAGAGTGGCTATCTCTGTCGTTTCTTCCTCCCACTAAATGTTCTCATGGGTTGGGGAGTGAAGTTATTGCCGTATCTATCTTCCACTGGGATTCCATGGTACTTGCACTGGTTGGTAAGACAAACATCATTTTTCTTTCTGTCACATTTACGTCTAGTTTTTTGGAAACCTTGGTTGTTTTGGTAATGCTTCACAGGTTACTCTCGGCTGTTACTTGGGAGCTCGTCGTACTTCATTTGGAGGCTGCTTTATTCCACCACTCTCTCCTTGACCACTCATCGGTGATGAGTGATTTTGAGTGGGGGAGAATTGATGGCAAAGAGGTCCGGCCATGTGTTCGTAATGCTCGTGACCGGTTGATTGGTGGCGATGATGTCCCGTCATTTGTTCGTGATGATGTTGCAGATGGTGCTAACGAGTTCTTTGGCGAGCTCCATGGCAACGCCGGGTCCATGCATTATGTTGATCGTCGCCACAACCGTACGTTTGAAGACTCAGATGGACGATGCCGCAACAATAATTTCAATGCACGTCATCGTCGCTACAACGCCATCGCCGTGACAATTATTTTGCTACAACACCATCTCCGCTACAACGCCATCGTCGCGACAATAATTTCGCTACAACGCCAACGCCACGACAATAATATAATAATTATAATATTATATTATATTTATTAATTTTCTTGTTACATTGTTTTAATTTGAGAGTTTTTATTTCATGTATTTTGATTTCATGTAACATGATGGGTGCATATAACCATCATGAGGTGTTTAATTTTCAATGGTGGTGATTGTGTGGTGTAGGCTATAAATAGCCATGTTATGAAGGAATTTAAAGGAGAAGAATGAAAAATTGAAACTTGAATTCAAAATTTGAATTTCCCCCTTATCTCTCTCTTCCCCCTTAGGCAAAATTCAGCCCCCCTCTTTCTCTTGCCTTCTCCTAGCCACCGCCTCCCCCGTCTCCTTGGCTGCCGGCCACATATCCTCCCTCTTCCTCTAAGCCCTTGTGGCCGACCCCTTCTCTCTAATCCCCTCTTTTCCCTCTTGAAGAATCCTAAGGAACTTTCACGTATCATCTTCCGTGGATCTCCTCCGGTGACTTCAAAGAAAACGGCGTGCGTCTTCTCCTTCCAATGCGGCTCCGTGGAATTTCGTGGAAGTGGATCTTTCCACCTTCGTCGTGTGATTCCTCCACTCATCCTAGTGAAAGATTTGAAGGTCTATTGCTTGGGATTGGGTAACGAAAAGATATACTCTTGTGTGATTCCTTTATTAATTAGTAGGAGGTTGCGAGACATCGACTTTTATCTGCGGCTTTTGAATCCGTCATTTTAAAAATCTGATTTTATCGTTTATGTTCTTCAATTTCATTAATCGAATCCGGATCGGGTGGATCCTTTTCGCTTGATCCAAATATTGGCAAATAGCCCTTATTAGATCTCTAAAGGATTGGCGAAACTTAATGTTATATTCGGATTTTTGGGAGCGAATAAGACTAATTTTGGATCGTACTTTTTAGTCAAGTTCTTCTCGGATTGTGGTTGTGACGTTGCGTTATACACGACAAATATTGGAGCGGTTAGGTGTCATAATTTTAGGTGTTGTGAATGTTGTGGTATTATTTGGCAAACAAGGATTATGCATATTAAATTAATCTCTTGTGTTAAAAGACCTCAATTAAGAACATAAACGATAAAATCAGATTTTTAAAATGACGGATTCAAAAGCCGCGGATAAAAGTCGATGTCTCGCAACCTCCTACTAATTAATAAAGGAATCACACAAGAGTATATATTTTCGTTACCCAATCCCAAGCAATAGACCTTCAAATCTTCCACTAGGATGAGTGGAGGAATCACACGACGAAGGTGGAAAGATCCACTTCCACGAAATTCCACGGAGCCGCACCGGAAGGAGAAGACCCACGCCGTTTTCTTTGAAGTCACCGGAGGAGATCCACGGAAGATGATACGTGAAAGTTACTTAGGGTTCTTCAAGAGGGAAAAGAGGGGATTAGAGAGAAGGGGTCGGCCACAAGGGCTTAGAGGAAGAGGGAGGATATGTGGCCGGCGGCCAAGGAGACGGGGGAGGCGGCGGCTAGGAGAAGGCAAGAGAAAGAGGGGGCTGAATTTTGCCTAAGGGGGAAGAGAGAGATAAGGGGGAAATTCAAATTTTGAATTCAAGTTTCAATTTTTCATTCTTCTCCTTTAAATTTCTTCATAACATGGCTATTTATAGCCTACACCACACAATCACCACCATTGAAAATTAAACACCTCATGATGGTTATATGCACCCATCATGTTACATGAAATCAAAATACATGAAATAAAAACTCTCAAATTAAAACAATGCAACAAGGAAATTAATAAATATAATATTATATTATTGTCGCGGCGTTGGCGTTGTAGCGAAATTATTGTCGCGACGATGGCGTTGTAGCGGAGATGGTGTTGTAGCAAAATAATTGTCACGCCGATGGCGTTGTAGCGACGATGACGTGCATTGAAATAATTTTTGCGGCATCGTCCATCCGAGTCTTCAAACGTACGGTTGTGGCGACGATCAACATAATGCATGGACCCGGCGTTGCCATGGAGCTCGCCAAAGAACTCGTTAGCACCATCTGCAACATCATCACGAACAAATGACGGGACATCATCACCACCAATCAACCGGTCACGAGCATTACGAACACATGGCCGGACCTCTTTGCCATCAAGGAGTAAGTGAGTATGAAAGCGTGCTTTGTGAGGTGCCCCGTAGGTCTTATTTATAGATTTCTGAAAATAGCCTGCAAATAGTCAACCTCCGCTGTTTTGAACAGCTATGTGTAGCCCAACTTGGACTGCCAACATCGTAACTCCGCTGTTCTAACTAGCTATTCACACACATGGGAGGGGCATCCAGATATTTTTACCTCTGGTCCCCACCGGGCAGGTCCCATGGATATGGAGGTTAGCTCGCCACTACCCTCCACCTGCGTAAGTGGAGTGCGACATGGCTTCCGCGGCTCGCCTTCTCTTCTTCGGCGAGCTCGAGCCAGGCCACCGCGACCCGCCAATGCTCATGCCGTGGCGGGCTGGCGGCCGCATCGCCTGTAAGAGAGCGGGCTCTCCTGGTTTCAAACTCTCTCCACGGGGGCCCTGGAGGGGGCTCGCTATTCTGGACTCGTCGAGCTCAACCTCGAATACCAGTCCGAAGAATGCCAACCCAAACTCTGTTGGACGAATGCCGACACAAGATCTGCTCGACGAATGCCGACCAAACTCTGCTCGACGAATGCCGACCCAAACTCTACTAAACGAATGCGACCCAAACTTTTCTCGACGAATGCTGACCCAAACTCTGCTCGACGAACGCCGACCCAAACTCTGCTCGACGAATGCCGACCTAAACTCCTCTTGACGAATGCCGACCCAAACTCTGCTCAACGAATGCTGACCCAAACTCTGCTCGATGAACTCCAGGCGAGTGAGCGGGGGGGGGGGGGGGGAGGGGAGGGGCTAGCTTGCGCGGCTCGCCCGCCTGACTTAGGCGAGAGCGAGCTGGACATCTGCTGCTTCCCCGCATGCTTTTCTTGGTGCGGGCAAGGTGCCTTGGTCCGCTCGCCTGGCCTGGCGGACCCACTCGGCGAACACGGGGTTGTACATAACCTCCATGTTTTATCTCCTCAACTTATCCATCTTATGTTTTTAAGCTTCGTAAAGCTCTTTATGGTCTAAAGCAAGTTCTAAGAGCATGGTATGAGACCTTAGCTAGCTTTATTTTAGAGCATAAGTTCATTAGAGGCATTGTAGATAGGACCTTATTTATTAGACATCATAAGTCAATAATTTTCCTAGTCTAAATATATGTAGATGATATAATATTTGGCTCTACTGATTCCAAACATTGCAAAAGGTTTTCTGACTTGATGCATTCAAAGTTTAAAATGAGTAGCATGGGTGAACTATCCTACCTCCTTGATATTCGAGTGAAGCAAACCCCTGATGGTATCTTTAAATCCCAGTCATTATATGTTAAAGAGCTTCTCAAAAGATTTGGGATGACAGATGCCTCAGCCAAGAAAACACTCATGCCCTCCAATGTTATAGTTGATTCTAATGAATAGGGCAAGCCAGTTGATCAGAAAACATATAGGGATATTGTTGGGTCCTTATTGTATCTTACAACTAGTAGGCCTGATATTATGTTTGCTACTTGTATTTGTGCTAGATTTCAAGTAAATCCTAATGAATCTCACCTTATTTTACTAAAAAAGATTTTAAGATATATAAAGGGTTGTCCTAATATAGGACTCTGGTATCCTATAGAGTCAGAATTTGAATTATGTGGATTCTCAGATGCTGACTTCGCTGGATGTATGGCAGGAAAAACACATCAGGAACTTGTCAATTCCTTGGTGATAGGCTTGTGTCCTGGTATTGCAAAAAGAAAACTTTTGCGTCCACATCAACTGCTGAAGCAGAATACATAACAGCAGGTAGTTGTTGTTCACAAATCTTGTGCATTCAAAATCAGCTCATGTATTATGGTTTCAACTTAAATAATTCAACTATCTATTATGATAATACTAGTGCAATTTCTATTGCATAAAATCCAGTGCATCATAGTAGGACAAAACATATAGAGATTAGACATCATTTAATTAGAGATTGTGTTGACAAAAATAAAATTAAACTTGTCTTTATCTCTACTGATTTACAAAGAGCAGATATTTTCACCAAATCATTCGATGAAAAGAAATGTATGTTCTTCCTAAATCATCTAGGTATGATCAATGTGGATACTTTAATTTGATTTTTGTATGTGGTCGACGAATGGTTCATGTTTCATCGAACGGAGATCGACGAACTACAAACTCTTCGTGGAGTGTTCGTCGAACGGAGATCGACGAACCTTCCTTTGTGAAACTTTTTCATCGAACAGAGATTCATGAATTGGTTTTAGAAATTTTTTTCGTCAAATGGAGAACGATGAATTGTTTTCCCCCTCTTTGGACTTAGATCGACACTTTTATTTCTCAATGAGATTTTTTGTCGAATTGAGTTCGAAGTTTTTAATTTTTTTCGTCGGGCGGAGTTCGTCTTTTCATCTTCAGAAAACTAATAATAAGGTTTTCATCGAACTCCATCCCGTGCTTTCCAGTTCTGGTGCACTTGATCTTTTATTTTTGTAGGCATGGCGATTTCTATGACGACCCTTTCTGGAATGAAATTTGGTGCAGGGTCGACTTTAACATCGATTCATTCAGCCATTCTGATCAAATCTTCAAGAACATCCTTCAGTTGTTTGAGGCTCAACAGTTGAGAAAGTTCATGACCTTAAGAATCAAACTTCTTGTGTAGGAAATCAAGGAATGGGTATTCACAATAACCTTTCCAGATCAAACATCCATCTCTGAATCAATTTCTGGGCATCAGGTTTCTCTTTCCCCTGCAATTCTAACTGAATTTTTTGGGTTTATTAATGGGGAAGATGATATCGAACAATCTAGAACTGAGTTTGATGTATGCTAGTTATAATAGGTCACTCTCAGAGAAACCCTAAGAAATTGCTGAAGAACTTGTCTGCTGAATACAAGTTCTTAGCATATATTGTTGGGAAGGTAATCTTGGGCAAGCACTCTGCCCATGACTACATAACCAGGCACCAATTCCTTCTGATGAGTGCTCTGGTTAATCAAAATCAGTGAACTGGGGTGAAATTGTGTTTGATTTGATTAAGAAGAAGATTAGTAAGAAGTATGTCAGTTTTGTAGAGTTCTGGGAATCTTCTTACAGGCAAAGGTTCCAGACATTTTGGTCTCCCAGAGCATTTTCATCAATGCCTCTAGGAGGCTTACCTCCAAGGCTTCCTCTTACAGGATAGCTTTAGATGACACAAGGGATGAAAAGCAAACTCTCTCAACCCCTGAAGAAGTTCCCACTCCTCCTCCATCTCCACATCATTCTATATTTCCTCCAACAACTCAATTTGTTGATGTTTCTACTATACAACAACCATACACTATCATTACAGACACACCTTCTACCTACATCCCTCCTGTCTCACCATCCAAACCACCATCTCCACACTCACCAATCCACATTCCTGAGGATACAACATCTTCACCTCCTCAATTACAGCTACCATCACATATTGATAACACAGACCCACTACTGTCATCACTAAACTTTGATCTACTTTCATCTCCATATCCACATCACACTCCACCTCTTTCACCTCAAATTCATACATCTCCACCTTATTCCCATATTCAGGAAGATACTATCCTCCCTGATGTCTCAACCTCCAACATTCCACATGACATTCCAACACCCTCAATTCCACAAACATTCACCATCTGTCCAACTTGTTCCATGCCATCCTCTTCCATATCAATAAACATTCTTGAGCTTATTACCCCTATACTCAAGAAACTCATAGCTGAGGCTATTGCTCCACTTGTTGCTTCCATCAATCTTCATACTTCTCAGCTAGCTTCTTTCTCCATTGTCACTTCATTTGGGGGCCTGGGTTCAGGAATCTCTGAATCCAGGCATGGGGGGGGGGGGAGATGTTCAATGAAGAAGCTATAACAATTCATGAAGAAGCTCCAGCAATAACTCCAGAAGCAGCAGTTAATGAAGAAGCAGCAATAGATACAGAAATGCTTCTAGTTTGTATAGAAGAATAAGCAATGGACTTTTCTATTCCAGAAATCATCACTATTGGTGATTTTATCCTTAATCCAATAGTTGATATTTCTTCATTACTTTATTCTTTTGATACAGTTTCCAATAGCACCACCTTACCAGTTTTTGATACTTATTCTAAAGCTATAGTCTGCTACACAGCACCAATAAGTCATGTAGTTTTGGAACAACTAAGGACAAGTTTTGCAGTTACTGAAATATTATAGAGCAAATAACTGATATAGAGCCAAAGGCTATATAACCTCCAACTTTTGGCTGGGCTGAATCCCCCATGCCAAATCTTGATGATTTCATGGTTGAGGACGTAGATACAGAAATTATAGAGCCAGAAGTTCAAGCATAGCCTCAGGATGAAGATGAAAATATAGCTGAATAGCCACAGACTGAGATAATAAACACAAGTATACAGCCACAGGCTCATCTAGTAGTCTCTGCTGAAATGCTTAAACAGATTAATGCCCTCTATGATAATCCTATAAGACCCCCCCCCCCTTTTTTTTGAAACACCGGGGTCTTAAGCCCAGAACCGCTGCTTTGCGGTGACACCTTCACGTCCGGGAAGGTCATCACTACAAAATGCCGATCATGTCGGCCAAATCGATCACAACCGTAGCAAAGTAATAAAAGGTAAGTCCACAGAAATCACATATATAGTAAATAATCTCCACGAAGGGAGTGTCCACAGAAATAATAATAAAAGTACTGAATCTTGGGCTCATGTCTAGTACATCAAGTCCTCACTACATATCTCTCATCGCGGAAGCAAAATAAATATAACTACTAGTGATCAGGACTCACAGTCCCTACTGTCTGAACTTCGGTACAAGACTGCCCCTTCTCCAAGCATACCAACCTCCGGGGTTGCTCCTCCATGCTGGGTTCCACAGTCCCCTAAAATGATGTGGTTCGAAAACCGTTGGTCTAAAATACTAAGTCCTATCATCCCCGCCCCTTCCCCCATGGCTCCTAGGCACCGAGCGGGGGAAAGGAAAGGAGAGGACATGAAAGTGGTGAGTAACAAATATAAGCAGGTGGAGGCGGAACTAGTCTAGCAGTTCTATAGTATATAAGACAAAATGAAGGTAAGAAAGACTGAATAAGAAATGTAACCTTAACTTATATGAAAACACATAAGCCAAGGGATCTTTTACAGGGCTCCTATCGTATAAAAAGTCCCATACCAATTTATATGATAGGGTGTCAGTTTTTTTAACAAGCATCCATATATATTTACTGAATAAAAACCTAAACTTATAAACACGCTCGCGCGAACTTATAAACCAAGGGGTCATTTTGCAGGGCCTATTGTATAAAGCGTCCCATACCACTTATACAATAGGTGTCGTGTTATATGCAATGGTTATGCTATGAAATACAATTATGTCATGATGTGAACATGCAAGTGCAACTCACCCACTCGACTCTGTGTACACAGACCTTTATTTCACCCTTTCTGGAGCCGAACCTCACAGGATACCTCCATAGTGGCAAACGGAAGTGGTGGGTTGGGCCTCGCCCACCTCTAAACCGGTAATTGCACTATCAGTCAGACCTATCGTACACCTCAATGCTGGTGCACTAAGCAGATATCCTGCGTACTCTTGCCAGTTGGCACAGCAGACTTTATTTGGCCAAGTGCTAAACCACACTTGCCGAGTCAATGTATTGGCGTCGGTGCATCGACCCTCCAGTACCGAAGACCCACCACCTTATACTTTATTCACATGCAACTTATGTATCAGCTACCGAGCCAAAGCTCCCCGGACCATCCCGTCTGTCACAAACAACAACCGAGCCAAAGCTCACCGGGCCAACCTGCCCATCACAAACAACAACCGATCCAAAGCTCGTCGGGCCGACCTGCCCATCACTAAATCCACTGAGCCTACTGCCCGAGTGACCCAACCTAATGCCCCGAGACATCGAGGTGAATGAAAGTGAAACCCTAGTTATACTAGTAACTCTTGCAATTCAGTTTTTACCAATAGTTTGGGTTAGCCCAGGACTGCCCCCTGCATACCCCGTGAAGGGCTCTCAAAGGGCACTAGGAACTACGATGGGCTGAAGCCCAAAGCTCCCTTTCACAAGGCACTTATTATTATTGGTTGCTACCCATCTCCCAAACCCTTAAATGTTATACTGGATCTGACCCTAGTGTATTTGACACTTCCTCTCCTACGGGGAAGACGATGTTTCGTCGACCACAAGCACCACTTAACCCTAGCCAAACTCCTCACTCGCCATCACGACTCCCGATGATAATCTCATTCCACTCATAAGATCAAAACACTAATATCCCAACTCCATAGGTGCATTTTGCACCATATCTTGAATTCTGCAGCTTTACTAAACGCAGACCATCTTAAGTTATATGATGTGTAAAATCGAAGGTACTAAAAATAATCATCCAGTATCCCTATAATAATTATTGGAGGGCTGTCATGACAGTTTTAGCTTAAACCCAGAAATTCATAATTTTCCTAATTTATCTGATAATTTATTTAATTATTCTAGTAATCCAAAAACCTCAAGTTTGAACATGAAGTACCAATTTTAGACAAGAAAATGCTCCACAAAATTTATGATAAATACAATATGACTATTTAACATAGAATCCAAAGTCTCCCAATTTTTCAGTAAGGTTTAGGTCTCTAATTCTAATTTTAAATATAACCTATATTAATCATTTTTAAGAGGCAAGTACAGCAAGAATACTTCCAAAAATTCTGAGAAAATTCAAACATAGACATAATGATCAATAAACACTCTAGGCAAAATTTTATAATTTTTCCAACAAGAAATGAGCTCAGAAATAATTATTCTACAAGTTCACAAATTTATGAGCTTATGAAGCAGGTACTGTAAATATGCACTTAAAAATTCTAATAAAATTCATATATGAGAATAATGGTCTAAAACTTATTTTGCCTAATTTTCATGACTTTCCAATGGTTAGTAAGATCATAATATCCAAATAATTAATTATGCCTAACTCATGCATTACAAAGGAAGTACTAAGATTAATGTTGCAAAATTCCCAATTAAATTTCCAGACGTTCATTCGAACCCTAAGACTACACTACACAAGTCTCATCACTGTTCAATGAGTTTTAATAACCTGTTCTAGCACTACAATATTTGTGCCCTAAATTAGGGTTAGGGTTTTGAGGGGTTTAATAATTCCTAAATCCAATAAGATTTCTACCAGAGGACACTAACTACCTTAAAGTCCTCTCCACCAAATTGCAATTCATTTCAATGTCTTTTACCACATGCCCTTCACAAGACACCAAAACCCCTCCTTAGGGTTGGGTCTTAGGACCTAGGGCAAATCTATTTCAATCCACCCCATCTTCTAGGGGAGGGTGTTAAAAATCATTTGAAGTCAGTGGCCCAAATTACAACCTCTGTTGAGGTAGTTTGGCCTCCCAAAACTCAAAGTGCACTTTTGACCTAAATACCCTTATTATGACAAGGCTAGGGTTTGCAAGAATTCAACCCAAATCATTTCCAAATGAGATGAAATTTTTCCCAGAGCCTTATGATGACCCCGAGGACCACTCACCAAAATTTGGGAGAGTTTGGAGGTCATTTGACCCCTTAATTTATTTACCCTAGAGTAATTAAATAATTTCAAAAACTATAGAAAAATCATTCCCAAAAATTTCCATTTTTGGAGCACCTTGGCATAGACTAGGGCGACTCCCTTTCCAAATTTCATGTCATTTGGGCAAGAGATGAAGTGTGGGCACTCATTTTAATCTCTGCCCAGCTCTAGGTATAGACCCCACCAAAATGAGTGCCCAGGTCAAACCAGGCACCCAAATTGGTTCAAACCAATTTTAAATTAAAATAGACCCCTCAGGCTACAAATTATATGTTGATCGTTTTCTCTGAGTTAGCACCTAGGTATTTTTAATAATTAAAAACATAAAATACCAAAAGTGTGATAGAAATGGAATAAACAGAATAAATAAAACCTATAGTTTATTTTATATTTTGCACGAATCTTGGCGTAATAACGGACGGCATCTGATCATCGTCCCCAGCGTTCCACTAGCCAGGATTGATTCTTCTTGGGCCATCTTCAATTCGCTGCCGCCGGCCACCCAGCCACATCCCTGGCCAGCCACCGCCACCACCACCTCCGTCAAGGTGGTTGCTGTCGCCAGGAGGCGGCACAGCCGCCGGAGGGTCCTATTTCGGCGAACACGATAAGTTAAATTTTGGTGAAAAATCTGGAGAAAACTTTGCCCGGTCGGGCTCAGTTGAGCCCGATTCTTATTCCAAATGAGTCCTAAGATCTACCCGTCGATGAAGGAGAAGGGGAGGACCTGAATTGTGGCCTGAGAGCGGGTGTTGTGCCTCCTTTCCATTTCCGGCCACCAAGCTTTGGCTCCTCTACAACCTCCACACCAACTCCTCTGAAACTTAAATGTGATCGGGGGAGAATCTTCCCCTTGCCTGGTGAAGGTTTCTAATGTAGGAATAGTGGAGAGGTGGCTTGTAACTCCCCAATTCTTCAAGACACCGTTAATGGCCATAAAAGTGAGTTTTTGGTTTCACCCAAATTGATGGGCTGAGCCACCCCACTGGCCGGCCACCTTCTTAAAACACCTCCCCTGCCTCCAAGGAGTTAAAGCCCCATCAAAAGGAGGGGTTATGGAGCCTCCATGGCCATGATGGCCATTAAGCTCTACTTTCTCTCTCCTCCAAATTTGGGTAACTTCCTATTTCTCTCTCCTAGTCACCAATCTCTAAATTTTGTGGGCCCAAAATGTGTCTCTCCACCTCTTAGACCAATGGGCCACTCGCAGGGCCTAGCCCACATGGATTGGGCTTGAGTTAGCCATTTAGGCTAGTTTGACCACTTTGACCCACTAGTTGACTTTGGTCAAACTAGCCACTAGGGCTGACCCCAATGGGTCCTTGGTGACCTATGGGCCTCCCATAAAGTATAGAAGTACTTGGGTAGGGTTGGTTTGCATCTTGGGGGTCACTTGACCCTTAGTTAGGGCACTTTGACCCTTTTAGGGTTATGGTTGACTTGAGTCAACTTAGCTCTAGAGTTGACCACATTGGGTCCCAGGTGACCCTTTGACCTCACTCTAGGGTTAGGAGGACATGAGTGAGATCCAATTGGCTAAGGGAAAGTCAGTTGACCCTAGGTATGTCATCTTGACCCATTTCGAGTTAGAGTTGACTTTGGTCAACTTAACCACTTTGACTGCCCTCCATAGGTCCTTAGTGACCCATTGACCCCACTTTGGGTCTATGAAGACCCTGATAGGGTTGGTTGGGCTTACTAGAGCACACTGCCCTTGGTTAGGGCATCTTGCCCTTTTCAGGCCTAGGGTGGTTCTAGATCAACCTGGCTACCCTGGGTCGACTCCAATGGACCCTCAGGTCTCTAATGGACCTCCCAATGGATTGGTGAGATCATGGTGGGATCTTAGAGTCATGGAAAAGACTCATGGTCATCCTATACTAGGGTTTAGGAATCTACTATTTGTTGTCCATTCTACCTAATCACCTTTATTCCCAAGTCCACTGGGTCTTCTCGGGCTGCCTAGGGTTTTGTCATGACCTAGTCATGACAAAACCACTCCTAGAGGTCAAGTTGTTTGAGGGATATTATAAATCCCAATATATAAACAAAAAAATTTCATCCTCAAAATTCTAGTTAGGATTACGGGGTTTCAAGTATGAAAGGTAAATTATAACATCCCGAGAGGTTGTGAGTAATACCTGACTGAAAAGCTTCGGGTACCTCTATTGCATCAAGTCCTGAGGCTCCCATGTGTGCTCCTCTCGCCCATGATTCCTCCACAGGACCGTGACCAATGGAACCTTCTTGTGGCGCAAGACTCGTATTCCCTTATCGTCAATCCGGACGGGTTCCAGGTGAACCGACCGATCTGATGCTACCGGCCCATCCGTGGGCGTAATCTGCTGCTCCGGGCATAGTAGATCCCTCATGAGAGAGGATACATGGAACACGTCGTGTATACTTGCCAGCTCTGGTGGCAGCTCCAGCCTGTAAGCCAAAGGAACGATCCGCTCCAGGATCCTATAAGGCCCCATATATCTTGGGCTGAGCTTCTTCTTCCGACCGCGGACCCGTGACACCCCATGCATTGGTCGGATCTTCAAGAATACTCGGTCCCCCACCTAGAACTCCACCTGACAATGCCGAGCATCGTAATACTTAGCATGTCGGCTATGTGCCTCTAACATCCTATCTCGTATTAACCTCACCTGAGCCTCGGTATCCTCAACAAACTCAGAACCCAAAGCCTTCAGATCCTCGTCTAGTATCCACGACAGCAGAGTCCTATACCTCTGTCTGTATAGGGCCTTAAAAGGAGCCATCCCTATGCTAGAATGGTAGCTGTTATTATATGAGAACTCGATCAATGACAACCTCTTCTCCCAAGGCTCACCGCGATCCAATATGAAAAGTCGCAGCAGATCTTCCAAAGTCAGATTGCTGCGTTCCGTCTGCCCATCAGTCTGGGGATGAAAGGCTATACTGAACATTAGCCGAGTGCCCAAGTAAGTCTGCACTGATCTCCACTCCCTGGATGTAAACCGTCCATCCCGGTCCGATACAATCGTCCTGGGTACGCCATGATAACGGACGAACTGCTCCACGAATTTCTGAACCAGCACACCAACCGAGTCATCCTTTCTGATCGGGATAAATCTGGCTACCTTCGCCAGCCGATCGACGATCACCCTGATCGAATCGTTCCTCATCCGCGATCGAGGAAGCCCATGTATTAAGTCCATTGCGATATCATCAAACTTCCACTTCGACACTAGGAGTGGCTGTAACAATCCTGCGGGGTTTCCACACTCTGCCTTCACCAGCTGGCATGCCTCGCAGTGGGTCACGAAGTAGGTGATATCCTTCTTCGTGCCTGGCCAGTACATGGTTTTCTTCAAATCCACAGTCATCTTCGTAACTCCCGGGTGTACTGAATACCGACTGCAGTGAGCCTCCGTCATGATGTCCTACCGGATACCATCCCTAGCCGGTATGTACACACTGCCTCTGAAGTATATCAGCCCGTCTCTCTCTGTATATTCCCCAGCCATGCCTGCCTCCAAGGATCTGAACACTGGCTCCAGCTTGTCGTCTTTCCTCTGCTCAACTCTGATACGATCCCGAATGTCATCGGTGGCAACGAACGATGATAGGTATTCCCTATATAGCTCTGGATGATCCTCGGACACTAGGGATATCTGCATCTTATCTAACATCTGAACCAACTCCATGGCCATCAACTGAGGTCCTGCTCCAGAGATTGTAGCCTTCCGGCTCAGCGCATCTGCCACCACATTTGCCTTCCCTGGGTGGTTTTGAATCGTGTACTCATAATCTCAAAGGAACTCCACCCAACGTCTCTGGCGAACGTTCAGCTCCTTCTGCGTATCAATATATTTCAGATTTTTATGATCCGAAAATATGCCACAGTGCACTCCATAGAGGTAATGTCTCCAAATCTTCAGCACGAACACTACTGCCCCTATCTCCAGGTCATGAACAGTGTAGTTCTGCTCATGCTTCTTCAGCTGTCGTGAGACATTTGTTATCACATGACCATGCTGCATCAGTACAACACCCATTTCCTAAAAAGACGAAACCATATACACCTGAAAGCCCTCCTTCCCAGAATGAAGGGCGAGGATAGGGGCCGATGTAAGCCGACTCTTCAACTCCTGGAAGGCTGCCTCACACCACGGCGTCCAAACAAACAGAGAGTCCTTTGTCAACGATGTGAGTGGGAGGGCTATCTGAGAAAACCCATGCACAAACTCTCGGTAATATCCGGCCAATCCAGGAAACTCCGAACATCCGCATCTGTCTTCAATTGAGGCCAGTCCCGCACTGCCTGAATCTTCGCGGGGTCTACCGCCAGTCTCGCTCCACTGATAATATGGCCCAGAAAGGCCACCTCTATCAGCCAAAACTGGCATTTGCTGAACTTGGTGTAAAGCTGATGCTCCCTAAGCTTCCCCGGCGCCAAATCCAGGTATTATGTATGCTTCTCCTTCGTTCTTGAACAGATGAGGATGTCATCTATAAATACTATGACAAACGGGTTGATGTATGACACGAACACCCGGTTCATCAAACTCATGAAGGCTGAGGGTGCATTCGTGAGCCCGAAGGGCATCACAGTATGTTGGATCCCTAGTTGATTTGGGCTAGGTTCACTGACTTAGGATGTGATCCATCATTTATAGCCAGGGTCAATTTGTGTCCTAGAGTCTAAGTTAAGTCCTTAGGCTCAACTCCAAATGGACCAGCTTTCATCAAGACCTTCAGAGATTCCAGACTCACAAGTTTTCTAGACTAAGTAAAGTGAGTTCGACGTTCATCGAACTCAGCTCGACGAAAGGAATTCTGCGCTCGACGATCGTGAGACAATTCTTAGTGCTGAGCTCGACGATCTATGTTCTCTGTTCGATGAAATCTCAGTTTCTACATCAAGCCAAAGTCAGGAGAACTTCAAATTTTTCTAAGTCCAGCTTCATGCTTCGGTCGACAAATTATATTCTGAGCTCGACGAACTTGGACCTCAAGTTCACAGCTTCTCAGGTCGACGAAGTCAGCTTCTCAGGTCGACGAATGATAATCTCTACTCGACGATTTCTGGACTCAGAGAATCTGTGTCGACACTTAGGGTTTGTGTCGACAACAGACGATTTGTGTCGACACCAAGATTTCAGTCGACACCAGTTTGTGTCGACACCAGGATTTCAGTCGACACCAGCTTATGTCGACACCAGAGGATTTGTGTCGACACCAAGATCAATCTGTCGACACCAATTTATGTCGACACATCATTTCAGCAAATACAGGATATTTTGTCTAAGTCCAGAACTTTTCTCAGGTCGACGAATTTGGTTCTCAGCTCGACGAATGAAGAATGTCTGTTAGATGAATGAAGATTATCTGGTCGACGAACTCTATCAAGCTCAGCTCGACGAACTCAAGCTCAGCTCGACGAACACAAGTTCAGCTCGACGAATTGTGTTCTGCGCTCGACGAATCCAGATTAGGTCTTCTTCAAGGTTCTCGTCCCGTTTCTTGGCACTGATTCCTGAACATTTAATGTCAGATCTTCTCGGAATGTTACCGTTAGAACCTGCACTGACTATGGACGATTACATGCTGTTTTTCCATGGGACAGTTAGGAAAGTCATTGATTGCTAATTCTTTCCAAGGCCAACTGTAATTACTGCTTGATATTCAAAAAGTTTGAATATTCCTCAGTTAGTAAGAGAGGGACACACAGAGACACAGACAGAGAATAGAATCAAGCAGACTTCAAGAATTACAGAACAGAAAATACTCAAAAGTTGCAGAAGAACAAACATTCTCAAAGCTAAATTTCTTGACTGCAATCAGCCTTGACCAGAGGACTTTTGGAGAAGAAGAACAACTAAATTCAATCAAGAGTCTTCTTCTCTCTATTTACATGATAACTTCAAAGGACAACATTCAAACAATATGTCAAAGGAGTTCCTGAAGCAGTTCTGGTCCAGGCATTCTAGGTCATTGAAGGCCTATCACCCTGAAGCAGTGCTCCAGCATTCCTGACAAATTCAAGACATCAGGGGGAGCAAAAGCTGCTACATCAATCCACAAGTCTTCTCTCTGACTGTTGACAGAGAAGACACTATCACTCTCTCTCTAATTCCTGTACAGGGTTTTAAATCCCTTCAAAATTATTCTGGTTGCAAGTCTCCTTTCAAAAGACTTAAGGGTTTGGTTTTTGGGGACCTGATCAAAACCCATTGGTGCCCAGGACACCTGATCAACTCATCCTGCAGTGGATTCCTACCTAGGGTGGTAGAAGAGTGGATGTACCCAGATTGGTTGGGGAACCACTATAGCTCCTTGTGTCTTCTAGTTGCTTATTTTCTTTTGTTTTCTGGCTGTGGTCTGTGATTGCTCTGTGTAGTTAGTTGCTGTGTTTACTTTATGTCATTTGCTTCCCTGTTCACTTAGGTATACAACAACAGTTGTAAAAAGGTTTTAGCAAGCACCATACTCTATTCACCCCCCCTCTAGATTATATCAGATCTAACCTGCACTTTCAATTGGTATCAGAGCCAGGTTTGTTAAAATACCACACCTTAGTGGTTGCACAGGCTAACACCTGAACCCAAAGATCCCTCTAGTTAGATCTGCTTGTTTTAAGTTTGTGGTTAGATTTATTTCTTCACAGAACATGGCCCAAAATAAAGATTATGCTAGCACCAGACCTCTAGTGTGCAATCTATCTAAGTTTGCACTTTGGAAGGCAAGGATTAGACTATACACGAACTCTATTGATGAAGACATTTTCAATTCTGTTTTGACAGTGTGTCCAAGACCTCCAGAAAATACAAGTACAAGTGCTGTTCCACCTCCTTCAGGAACAGATGCAGAAATCAAGAAATGGAAATTGGCTGATGCAAAGGCTATGAACATTCTAGCCCAAACTATGTCTGATGAAATATTCCAAAAGGTAGCTGAATGCAACTCAGCAAAGGACATCTGGGACAAGCTATCTGAGATAGTCTCAGGATCTGCTGATGAGAGAAAAGATAGAAGATCTCATCTCATAACCCAGTATGAGAACTTCAAGAAAGGAGAAGCTGAGTCAGTATCAGATATGTATAATAGACTCAGCCTTATAGTCAATGAACTGAAGACTTTGGACAAGGAGATCTCATTGACTGAGCTCAATGATAAAATCCTAATGTGCTTCCCAAGCACTTGGGACTCAAGGATCTGGCCAATCAAGGATGTCAGAAGCCTAAATGAGATCACAACTGAAGCTCTCTTGGGCAAGCTCAAGTCTTATGAGCTGCTCATCAAGAACAGAGAAGAAGAGCAGAAGGCTGCCTCACCAGCTACAAGAAAAGAAAAATCAATAGCTTTCAAAGCCATTGAAGATCAGCCTGAAGACAAAGTCACAGGCAATGAAGAGCTGCTAAGCCTACTGGCCAAAAGATTTTACAAAATCGCCAGGAAAGATTTCAGGAAAAAGTCTTCCAGAGGGCATGACAAGCCAAGGTATGACAAATCAAATAACAAAGAGATTATTTGTTTTGGATGAAGGAAAACAGGCCACATGGTGTTTGACTGTCCAGAAAATCAGTATAAGGACAGAAAGGACAGGAAAGAAAGAAGAAAAGACAAAGACTTCAGGAAGAACAACAATGACAAACCCTCCTCCAGCAAGAACAAACACACCAGGAAGGGGTTTGTTGCTGAAACTTGGAGTGAGACAGAAGAAGAATCTGAAGCTTCATCCAACTCTAGTGATGATGAAGATGATGCTGAAGAAAAAGAGTTCTGCATGATGGTTATCAATGCCTCTCAACAAAATTCTGATGCAGAAGAGTCAGAATCTGAATCAGAAACTCAATCTGAAGAGGACCAGGTAATAAGTTCTTTTGATTTTACTTCTGAGGACTTCAAGTGTGAGTTTAAAGCACTATGTTTAGATTTACTAAAATCTGAGAAGGAAATTATTTCTCTCAGAAATCAATTATCTGAACACAGTACTTTAAAATCAGAAAACCTCAAACTCTCTGAGGAGTTGGAATGCTGTAGGGAACAAATAGCCTCACTGGAAAGTGAACTATCAAAGGCCAAGAAGTTTGAAGAATCCCTCAATGAGAGAAGTATCAAACTAATGGACATTACAAGCACAGTGAACTCAAGATTCAACAGTACACTGGGCTTGGGTGCCTCATCTAGCCAACCTGCAGTATTAACAACCCCAATCAAGTTTATCTCTGATAAAGGCAAGGGAGTTGTAGAGGTAGCTAGGAAGAATTCTGATCTACCTAAGAAAACCAAAGTTCAACATAAATCGTCGAACGGAGCTAGACGATCGCCGAATGGAGCTCAACGATCTCAGGCTAAATCGTCGAGCTCAGGTCAACGAACTCTAAAGCCTGAACTCTGGCACAGTCGATCTTCGAACGGAGCTCGACGATCTGACCCAAGATCGTCGAACTCAGCTCAGAGATCGTCGAACAGAGCTCAGAGTTTTGAAAACTCTTTCAAAGGCAAATCAAAGTTCAATCCTAGAGGTTCTACATCTCAATGGTTTAACTCCTATACTGAATGGATAATACCTCCTAGGAGATATCATCCTGAAGGCTATAAGAGTCAACCAGAGATGTCTTTTATTTCTGAATTCAAAGGTTATCAACCTAGGCCCAAGTAAACTGGGTCAAAAACAAGTAAATTGCTTTATGTGTAGGTGAAGACCTATCCAACATCAAACCAACAATGGTATCTGGATAGTGGGTGCTCAAAACACATGACAGGAAACAAGGACAACTTCACATCCTTCAAAGCCAAGCTTGGACCCAAAGTAATATTTGGTGATTCAAACTTTGGTCTAACAAAAGGATATGGTGCAGTCCAGATTGGCACAGTCACATTCAGGAAAGTAGCCTATGTGGAAGGACTGAAGCACAACTTGATCAGTATCAGTCAACTGTGTGATGAAGGTTACCAAGTGACTTTCAGCAAATCCTTATGCAAGATCAAATCAGATGACAACACAAATGTGTTGACAGGTAAAAGGAAAGGTAACATCTATCTTGTAGATTTTCTTTCAACCAAGGTAGACATTTGCTTGTTCAACTCTATTTGTAGACCTAATGAATTATGGCATAAGAGACTAGGGCATATAGACCTTAGAACCATTGCTAGGCTATCCAAGGACAACCTTGTTAGAGGACTACCTTCTGGCCCCTACAAGAAGGAAGGACTCTGCAGGGCTTGTCAATTAGGCAAGCAAACCAAAAATAGTTTCAAGTCACTTAATAAGAGTGATTCACCTAGGATTTTGTATCTGTTACACATGGATCTTTTTGGACCCATTACAGTACAAAGCTTAGGAGGGAAATCTTATACCTTAGTAGTTGTAGATGACTTCTCTAGATTCACATGGGTGTTCTTTCTGAGTAAGAAGTCTGATAACTTTAAGTGTTTGACAGAGTTTCTCAAATGCATACAGACTGAGTTCAACACTCACATTGCCCTGATCAGAAGTGATCATGGGACAGAGTTTGATTATCTTCTTATGCAAGAGTTCTGTCAAAGTGAAGGGATCAGACACACTTTCTCAGCTCCTAGAACTACTCAACAAAATGGGGTAGCTGAAAGGAAAAATAGAACACTTATTGAATCTGCTACTACATTGTTGTCAGATGCTCACCTTCCTCTATCCTTTTGGGCAGAGGCAGTGAATACCTCCAACTATGTGTTGAATAGAAGTTTGATACATAAACTGAAGGGCAAGACTCCCTATGAATTACTCCAAGGGACGAAACCTAAAGTAGATTACTTCAAAATCTTTGGTTGTATTTGTTACATTCACAATAATGACAAGAGATACTTAGCAAAATTTCAAGCTAAAGCTGATGAAGGAGTATTTTTGGGATACTCCATGATCAGTAAAGCTTATAGGGTATACAATAAATCAACTCTTAAAATTGAGGAATCTGTTCATGTATCTTTTGATGAGACTAACATGTAACACCCCTAGCCGATCCAACGTGACAGCGTCACGGCTCCGCTCTAGGCGATGCTACCGGGCTGCAGCCCAAGCACCCCAACCCCTCTCCAGCCCACTGGCGGGTTGTTGGTGGCCACAGCCTCCCTTTGATGAGGTAAACTCGATAGTCAAGCCCGCACTACGGGGACTTCACAGGAGGTCACCCATCCCAGTACTACTCCAGCCCGAGCACGCTTAACTATGAAGTTCTTTCAACTCTCATCACCAATTGAGCTGCAACTCAATTGGTGATGAGAGTTGAAAGAACTCCATAGTTAAGCGTGCTCGGGCTAGAGTAGTACTGGGATGGGTGACCTCCTGGGAAGTCCCCGTAGTGCGGGCTTGACTATCGAGTTTACCTCATCAAAGGGAGGCTGTGGCCACCAAAAACCCGCCAGTGGGCTGGAGAGAGGTTGGGGTACTTGGGCTGCAGCCCGGTAGCATCGCCTAGAGCGGAGCCGTGACGCTGTCATGTTGGATCGGCTAGGGGTGTTACAATAAAAAGTGCAAATCTGAGCCGTTTGTTTCCCTCTTCCTGGATCCAATGGTTGGGCTCTGTCCAGGTGTGGTGAAGGCCGAGAAAAAAGGGGTTTTAACTCCCCTTTTCTTCTTCTTCTTCTTCATTTCTTTTAAGCAAGGGAGGAAGAAAGGCTAAGGTCAGAGGGAAGGGAGGAGTCTACCAGCTGCTGTAGGAGCTGCGGAGTGCGGAGCGAAGATCCGAGAGAGGATTCGTGAAGGCGAAGTCGAGGCGGTGATTTCCATCCGGCTACTTCATGGCGCCGAAGCGGTCTGCAAGGGTAACGATCTCCTTCTTGGACATCGAAGTCCTTCCTTTATGCATGTGCTTGGAATCCTCCACCAAGAGGTGGATATCCGTGAAGTGATTCCTTTGTTGAGTCTGCATCTAGAGCCGGAAATATGGAGTACGGCATAGGCATGCTGTGTGAAGCCTATCTGGACCGGTAGTCTGGATTGGTGATGTTCATGGGTAAACCGGAGAAGACTCCGTGGATGTGATGAGATGCAAATGGTTTTCTCTTGTGCTGAATGGATGGATGTGATGCGGAATGTGAGGAGGCTTTGGCAAAGCTCCTGGTTGTGATATGATCAATTGGTAGCATGTCTGGTGAGCTCGTGATAAACCCGGCCTGTTACACCACTAGGGTGGGTTGATCTAGTTAGTTAGAGGGATCGATGGGTGGCAATGCTTGGGGAGCCGAGTTAAACCCGGCTTGCTGCACCACATAGTGTGGGTCGATCGGATAGGAGGGGGGTCGATGGGTAGACATTGCCTGGGGAGCTTGGATAAACCCGGCGTGCTACACCACATGTTGTGGGTCGACCTACTCTGGTTGTCGGATGCTGTGAGGTTATACCTCTGTGTGGTTTGTGCGGGATGTCGCCAGCTTGCGAGACTGGTTGACTAGGGCCGGTCAACCAACAAGTTAAAGCCTCGAATCGACGGTGTATGACTGGTGGATTCCGGTACGCCAAGAAGGTGCCCTGAGTGCACGGAACGTCTGGTGGATTCCAGCGTTTGTGATGTCATGTGTTTGCTAGTTGGATAAAGAGAATGATATAGATATGCTGTTTGATGATACTTGATGAGCACTGTATGCAGGGAAGGAACCACTACCCCGGGTAGGGGGTAGGGTCGTTATAATGGGTCAGCCAAATGCTGACCGTTACTTTGTTTTGCCTCTTTTTGGTGGATGTCTCATTGCAGGTGCCGCGGCTTGAAATGAATAAGTGGAATGGCTAGCTTGCTGTTGTTGGCCCTTGAAGGCCATGTGAAGAGTGGTGTTTGGATTTCATGTGTGGCCGGCCTGCGTGCCGATGTACGAAATGAATGTTGTGTAAAAGAGGAACCTGTAAGGCCATAAGGCCAGGGTGTGTGGGTTGTATACATTCCTGGTGTTGTGATATATATAAATGTGGTATTTATATATTGGTGGACATTCTGGTTTGAGTTCATGGTAACAAAAAAAAATGCTGCGCTAGAATGGATGAGTTAAGGATACGCATCGATTTTGATTTCCACACGTGATTCCTTCGCTTGTCTGTGAGATATGGCGTGGGGCCCCGGTCGGACCCACCGTTATATGTCATGTGACAGGTGGGGGCGTTACATAACATGTCATACAAGGAGAAAGAAATTTCTACCATAAGCTCTTTGCAGGTTCCACCATTGTGTGAGTCTATGGATGGACTGAACCTTACCCAAGAGGTATCAAACCATCCCACTCCACAGGATGCTGAAGATAGTGATGAGGAAAGTCAAGAGGAAGTGGTTGACCTTCCCCCAACAGCCAGTATCATTTCCCAAGAGGAATTAAATACTGAAGCTGTTGCTCAACCAACTCCATCAACTGATCTTGTCACACTCAGAGATCACCCTAGATCTCAAGTGATTGGAGACATCTCAGTAGGTGTACAAACAAGGCATCAACTCAACCAAGACTTCATGCATGCATGTTTTCTCTCTTAAATTGAACCTCTCACCACACATGAGGCAGAGCAAGATCCCCACTGGATCATTGCAATGCAAGAGGAACTCAATCAGTTTGAGAGATGTAGAGTGTGGGATTTGGTTCCAAGACCCCATAACTACCCAGTTATTGGAACCAAATGGGTCTATAGGAACAAGTTGGATGCACAAGGCAACATAGTGAGGAACAAGGCTAGACTTGTTGCTTAAGGCTACAGACAAGAGGAAGGAATAGACTATGACCAAACCTTTGCTCCTGTAGCAAGGTTAGAGGTCATTAGGATATTCCTTGCCTATACAGCTTACAAGAGATTCAAGGTCTACCAGATGGATGTCAAAAGTGCATTTCTGAATGGAATACTTCAGGAAGAGGTTTATGTAGAACAACCTCCAGGTTTTATCTCTCCAACTCAACCCTCTTTTGTTTTCAAATTGCATAAAACTCTCTATGGTCTAAAGCAAGCTCCAAGAGCTTGGTATGAGACCATAGTAAGCTTTCTCTTAGAGCATGAATTTACAAGAGGAACCATAGATAAAATACTTTTCACTAGACATCATAAGGACCAAATATTGTTAGTACAAATTTATGTGGATGACATTATTTTTGGGTCTACTGATCCCAAATTGTGCAAGAGGTTTGCTGACCTCATGCATTCAAAATTTGAGATGAGTAGCATGGGTGAGCTTTCCTACTTCCTTGGTCTCCAAGTGAAGCGGCTCCCAGATGGTATCTTCCTCTCCCAAGCTAAGTATGCTAAAGATCTTATCAAAAAGTTTGGGATGGGTGATGCTTCAGGGATGAAAACCCCTATGGCTACAAATGTTGTTGTGGATTCTGATGCTGCAGGGAAACCAGTAGATCAGAAAAATTATAGGGCAATTGTTGGATCCCTATTATACCTAACAACTAGAAGACCCGATATAATGTTTGTCACATGCCTTTGTGCTAGGTTCCAAGTGAACCCTAAAGAATCTCACCTTATTTTCCTAAAAAGAATTTTGAGATATATAAAGAGTTGCCCTAGTCTAGGGCTCTGGTATCCTGTAGAGTCAGAGTTTGAGTTAACTGGATACTCAGATGTTGACTATGCTGGATGTAGAGTGGACAGGAAAAGTACCCCTGGAACATACCAGTTCCTTGGTATGAGACTTGTCTCCTGGTTTTGTAAAAAGCAGGCATCTGTGTCTACATCAACTGTAGAAGCTGAATACATGGCTGCTGGTAGTTGCTGTTCACAAATGCTATGGATACAAAACCAACTCTTAGATTATGGTGTCAACTTAAATAATTCAACTTTATTTTATGATAATACTAGTGCTATTGTTATAGCACAGAATCCAGTTCACCATTCTAGGACTAAACATATTGAAATAAGACATCATTTCATTAGAGATAATGTGTACAAAAAGAAAATTAACTTGATCCACATTCCTACTGATCTACAGAGAGCAGATATTTTCACCAAGCCATTAGATGAGAAAACCCTTCTGTTATTTATAAATCAACTGGGAATGATTGATGGAGAAGAGTTAACCTAGTTTCTGTCTGCATTCGACGAATTTTCCAGAGTTCGTCGAACGGAGTTCGACGAATTAGGGAAAGTTTGAGAGATTTTCGTCGAACGGAGATCGACGAATTCTTTGTGTGAGGATACAATTTTCGTCGACCATAGATCGACGAACTTTGCTTCAGAAAGACATTTCATCGAACGGAGTTCGACGAACTGTTTTCCATTCTTCTGGATGAGATCGACGAATTATCTGTCTATAATTTATTTCGTCGAGCTCAGTTCGAAGAATGTTTCTTTTTCGTGGAACGGAGTCTGTCGTTTCATATTCTGAAAATCTTATATCTAGGTTTTCTTCGACCTCCGTCCCGCGCTTTCAGTTCCTTTGCTCTTGATCGCCGTTTCTCTCTGTGTTTTTCTTGCAGGACATCAATGGCGATTCCCTCAGGTGCTTTGGTTGCAATGAAGTTTGATACAGGATTCGACATGGACTTTGAGTCATTTCAACACTCTGACCCCATCTTCCTTTACATCTTGGAACTACTGGAAGAACTAAATTTAAAGGACTACATGACCAGACGCATCAAACTTCATGGAACGGAAATACGGGAATGGGTATATACATCTACAGTGTCTGAAGAAGATGTTTTGACCGGTAATATAGGGAACACTGTTGTTTCCCTCTCTCCCGCAGTTCTCACTGAAATATTTGGATTAGTGAATGGAGAAGACAATCTGGAAATGGATTCTGAGGAATTTAGTGATATGCTGAAACTAATGGGTTTCTCTGGGAACAACCCTAATAAGTTGTTGAAAAAGCAATTATCCGCCGCCTACTAATTTCTGGCAGATATTACGGGAAAGATTCTGATGGCCAAGCACTCTGCTCACGACTATATTACTCGTCACCAATTTTTGATAATGTGTGCAGTAGTGAATAAGCGACAGGTTGATTGGAGTAAGTTGTTCTTTGAACTGATCAGAAAGAAAAACAGCAAGAAGGAAGTCTGCTTTGGCAGAATATTGGGAGTATTTCTCAAAGAGAAGGCTGCTGAATGTATGGTCTCCCCGACCATCTCTATAAACGCCAGCAAGCGCCTCACTTGCGCTCTGTTTGGCAGGTGTGAGAGGACCATCTCCAAGCCCTCAAAGGCTTCTTCCTACTCCCTCCAAACTTCTGAGAGCACAAGGGCTGTAAAGGCCGCTCCCCACCCTGTTGAATAGGTTCCTCCATCTGAACCATCTATTCCAGCACCTCTTCCTCCAAAGAAGCCTCCTCATGTATCTACCCCTCCTCCATCTCCACCACTTGACCTGACATACATTCCATCTCCACCTCCATCTTCCCCCTTGCAAGTTGATCATCAACCCACTCCTACAGATTCCCCTCAGGACATTCATATTCCTACACCTCCACAGTCTCCTCTCCTCCACACTTATCCACCATTCCATCTTACATTATACCATCAGACACAATCATGCAAGATGCCCCCACCCCATCTGTTATTCTTCCTCCCATTCCTTCCCCTTCCCCATTTGATCCATCTACCCTCATTCCTTTGCTCACACCTCTCATTAAATCCTTGATCCAAGAGGCCATTACACCTCTTGTGACCTCAATTAATTCCTTATCTGCCCAGATCTCTCTTCTTTATGCTGTCCCCTCTTCATCTAGGGGCCTGGCTCCAGGTCTTCCTGAACCCAGGCAGGGGGAGATGCTCTGTGATGAAGTTGCAGTTCAGATTCAGATAAGGATACACCAAGTTTGACAGACTTTGATGCTGAGATGTCTGAGTTAATTCAATTTATGGATACTGACATTGATCTGGATGGGTGAGTTGCTCAAAAACTTCCTGTTGGTGATTTCTATTTAAATCCCACAGTGAATTTATCAGTTCTGTTGAGAAGTTTTGACTCTGTACATATGAAATTCCCTCCAACAGATTTCTCTAAGCCTTATTTGGCTATGGTACCTTATACCTCTCCAGCCAGTCCAGCAGTTGCCAAGAAACTCTGACAATTTTGCTCTCTCAGCTTCAGCCTCCTTCTCAGCTTCCATCCCAGAGGTCATTCCAGAAGACACTCTAGTGCCAGTCTCAGCACCAGACTTTATTATGGATGACTCTCCAATGCCTACTCTAGATGAGCTTATTCAGGTAGACATTGAAGAAGAGAATAAGACAGTAGCTGAAAGCTCTGTCTCTTGTATTTCTGAATCTTATACAGATATTTCTTCTGTAGTTGCTGATACCCATATTCATGAACCTTCTGCCTCTCCTCCAGCAAAGGCTTTTGTTTCTGATAAAGCCTTAAAAGCTTTGGATTCATTATATGATACCCCTCAGGATTCAGAATTTGATGATGATGAAATTGATTCTGATGAGGATGCAGCTAGCAGGAAAAAGAGATTGTTGGCAAATAAGAGAAAGGCTGCTCCTTCTCCCAAGCCAAATCCCACTGCAGACACTCCCTACTATATTCTGCACAATGTGATTCCATATAAGGGAATGCCAGCATGGATGTGGCTATCCAAAAACCAGCAGAAAGATAGAAAGAGAAGCAGGAGATATTCCCCTCCTCTAGTGCACAGATACAGGAAGGATCCTACTCCTCCTCCGGTAGCTGGTGCCAGTGGCTCTATCTCCCAGAGATCTACCCCAATGCAAACTTATCAAAGACACTCAGGGAGATCTTCTGGAAGCAGCCAGTAGAGGCCATCCTCCTCAGGTAGTCAACATAAGCAGCAGCAGCAACAAAGTTCTGAAGCTCATAAAGCTGAAAGCCCAAAGAAGCCAGACTCCCCTCCAATTCCTTTTGAAGATCCAGAGACTGCTAATACTGCAAAAATGGGTAGGTACCAAGAGCTGATTGGTCTATCTTTGATAAATAAAGCCAAAGCAGAAGGAAAAGATATCTCTGGTCTTTCAACTATGTCAAAGTATAGAAAGGAAGAGCTGACGAGGTTTGACAAAGGTAACAAATTGTTTAATGTTTATGACTATATGAAACTTCACCCAGAAGCAGTTGTCCCCAGAGCAACATCATTGAAAATTATTGGGGCAGCTGATATAACCATGACAGTGGCTCAAGCTCAAAATCCTAACAGATAAATCATTTTCAAGAAGCTAGGAGAAAAGAAAGAAGAAGACAAACCTCAGCAGAAGAAGCCAAAGAAGTAATTTTCTTATTGTTTTAATTTCTGTCTGTTATTTATTTTAAACTGTGCTATCTGTTAAACAAAGCTGTGTGTGTATATATATCTGTTGCATGTGTTATAATTCTCTGCCAGATATATCTCTTTTCTTGCTTTGTTTTTCTGTCTTGAGTCTCTGTTAGTGACCTCACCCAAATAGGGGGAGATTGTTGGATCCCTAGTTGATTTGGGCTAGGTTCACTGACTTAGGATGTGACCCATCATGTATAGCCAGGGTCAATTTGTGTCCTAGAGTCTAGGTTAAGTCCTTAGGCTCAACTCCAGATGGACCAGCTTTCATCAAGACCTTCAGAGATTCCAGACTCACAAGTTTTCAAGACTAAGTAAAGTGAGTTCGACGTTCGTCGAACTCAGCTCGACGAAAGGAATTCTGCGCTCGACGATCGTGAGACAATTCTTAGTGCTGAGCTCGACGATCTATGTTCTCTGTTCGACTAAATCTCAGTTTCTACATCAAGCCAAAGTCAGGAGAACTTCAAATTTTTCTAAGTCCAACTTCATGCTTCGGTCGACGAATTATATTCTGAGCTCGACGAACTTGGACCTCAAGTTCACAGCTTCTCAGGTCGACGAAGTCAGCTTCTCAGGTCGACGAATGATAATCTCTACTCGACGATTTCTGGACTCAGAGAATCTGTGTCGACACTTAGGGTTTGTGTCGACACTAGACGATTTGTGTCGACACCAAGATTTCAGTCGACACCAGTTTGTGTCGCCACCAGGATTTCAGTCGACACCAGCTTATGTCAACACCAGAGGATTTGTGTCGACACCAAGATCAATCTGTCGACACCAATTTATGTCGACACGACATTTCAGCAAATGCAGGATATTTTGTCTAAGTCCAGAACTTTTCTCAGGTCGACGAATTTGGTTCTCAGCTCGACGAATGAAGAATGTCTGTTAGATGAATGAAGATTGTCTGGTCGACAAACTCTATCAAGCTCAGCTCGACGAACTCAAGCTCAGCTTGACGAACACAAGTTCAGCTCGACGAATTGTGTTCTGCGCTCGACGAATCCAGATTTTGTCTTCTTCAAGGTTCCCGTCCCGTTTCTTGGCGCTGATTCCTGAACATTTAATGTCAGATCTTCTCGGAATGTTACCATTAGAACGTGCATTGACTATGGACGATTACATGCCGTTTTTCTATGGGACAGTTAGGAAAGTCATTGATTGTGTTGGAACACCCTATTACTAATTTGGGTCAGGATCACTATGTCTCTAGGAATCATTGCTTGACCTCCTGTATAGCTCTATAGGTCAATTAGAATTGAGTCTAAGGGTTAGAAGTCTAGGTTTGGAAGCTGCCCTGAAGACCAAGATTTTCTGTTTGGAGACTAAGTCATATCGTAGAGCTCAGCACGACGATTCGTCGAACTCCGATCGACGATCGTCTAGCTCAACTTCGACAGATCATCGAACTCCATTCGACGATCGCTGAGCTCAACTTCATTATATCGTCGAACTCAGTTCGACGATCGGTGGGCTCAGGTCGACGATTTTGACTCTGCTTTGGATCTTTATCTCTGAGCTCAGTTCGACGATCTTTGAGCTCAGATCGACGATATTTTGCTGCTGTATATTTCCAGATCGCTGAGCTCAGCTCGACGATAGCAGAGCTCAGTTCGACGATTTCAGATAACTTCAAGGATGTTTCTAGAGTCAAATTCAAATCAGTTCATGCATTATTCTGCAATTAATTCAGAGATTTCCTAGCCGTTTTCATTCATTTCTGGACCAAGTTTCAAGGAATATTTCTATGGACATTCCTCCAGAAGAGATTTTGCAATTAAGGATGCAATTAATGCAGATCAACAGCTATTCTTGACAGAGAATGTTATTCTATTCTGTATCAGAGAATAAAAGAGAAGAATTCTTTTTTGAATCGTCAGTAGAGATACACAGATTACAGAGAGACATTCAAAAATCTTCTGTGTCAAAGAATTCTCAAGAACACACATCCAAGGAGATCAAGCTCTCTCAAATCTTCAGATCTCTCTTGTCCAAAGTGTTCAAGGCCAACATATTTCCAGACTCCAGACATTCAATATTTCAGTCATTGCTGAAATCATCTATTGCTGGAGTTCAATCTTTGAAGGCCTATCACCCTCAGCAAAGCTTTTCTTCCTGAAGATCTCAAGGATTCAGGGGGAGCTTTGACATCAACAATCCACATAGTCTTCTCAGTTGTTTGAGAAAGAGAAGACTTCCATCACTCTCTCACCCCCTCTCTGTAAAGGGTTTCTCAAACTCCCTTCAAAAGTTTGAGCTTGGTTTTTGAGCACCTTGTCAAAAGCTCATTGGTGGCAAGACACCTGATCATAAAATCTGCTTTGGTTTTTGAGCACCTTATCAAAAGCTCATTGGTGCCCAGGACACCTGATTAACTCATCCTGCAGTGGATTCCTACCTAGGGTGGTGGAAGAGTGGATGTACCCAAGTTTAGGGGAACCACTATATTTTCTTGTGTCTTCTGGTTTTGCTTATCTTTATTTTTGTTTCTGGCCTTGATTATTCTGTGATTAGCTTTTGTTTAGTTTAGTTCTGTGATTAGAATTTTTATTGCTTCCCTGCTCACTGTTATTACAACAATTGTTGTAAAAAGCTTCAAAGCACCATATACTCTATTCACCCCCCCTCTAGAGTATATCAGATCTAGCTGCACTTTCAATTGGTATCAGAGCCAGGTTGGTTAAACATACCATACCTGATTGGTTGTACAGGCTAACACCTGAACCCAAAGATCCCAAGTTAGATCTGTTTTCTTTTGTAGTTTATTATTAGATTTTGCTTTCACAAATCATGGCCCAAAACAAAGATTATGCTAGCACCAGACCTCCAATGTGCAATCTATCCAAGTTTGCACTTTGGAAAGCAAGGATCAAACTGTACATGAATTCTATTGACGAAGATATTTTCAACTCTGTTTTGACAGTGTGTCCAAGACTCCCAGAGAACACAAGTACAAATGCTGTTCCACCTCCATCAGAAACAGATGATGATATCAAGAGATGGAAGGTAGCTGATGCCAAGGCTATGAATATCTTGGCCCAGACAATGTCTGATGACATATTTCAGAAGGTGGCTGAATGCAATTCAGCAAAGGAAATTTGGGACAAACTCTCAGAAATAGTCTCAGGCTCAGCTGATGAGAGAAAGGATAGGAGATCCCATCTCATCTCTCAATATGAGAACTTCAAGAAGGGAGAAACTGAGTCAGTGGGAGACATATACAACAGGCTAAGTCTAATTGTCAGTGAACTCAGGACATTGGACAAAGAGATCTCTCTAACTGAACTCAATGACAAGATCCTAATGTGCTTCCCTAGCACTTGGGATTCAAGAATCTGGCCAATTAAGGATGCCAGAAGTCTGAATGAGATCACTATTGAAGCTCTATTGGGTAAGCTCAAATCTTATGAGCTACTCATCAAAAATAGAGAGGAAGAACAGAAGGCTGCCTCACCAGCCACAAGAAAAGAGAAGACCATAGCCTTCAAGGCAACTGAAGATCTGCCTGAAGACAAAGCCACAGGCAATGATGAACTGCTAAGTCTGTTGGCCAAAAGATTTTATAAGATGGCCAGAAAGGACTTCAGAAGGAGATCATACAAGGAACATGAGAAGCCAAGGTATGACAAGTCCATCAATAATAATAATAAAGACATTATTTGCTTTGGTTGCAGGAAACCAGGGCACATAGTTCCTGACTGTCCAGAGAACAAGAACAAGGATAGAAGGGACAGGAAAGAAAGAAGAAAGGAGAAAGACTCCAAGAGGAATGGCAATGGCAAACCCTCATCAAGCAAAAATAAACATACAAGAAAGGGCTTTGTTGCTGAATCCTGGAGTGAGACTGAAGAAGAGTCAGAAGCATCATCCAGCTCCAGTGATGATGAAGATTATGCAGAAGAAAAAGAGTTCTGCATGATGGCAATCAATGCCTCACAGCATAATTCAGAAGAAGAAGAGTCAGAGTCAGATTCAGAGACTCAACCTGAAGAAAATCAGGTAATTGGTTCTTTTGATTTTAGTTCAGAGGATTTTAAATCTGAATTTAAAGCACTGTGTTTAGACCAGCTAAAGTCTGAGAAAGAAATTATCTCTCTCAGAAATCAATTATCTGAACACAATACTTTAAAGTCAGAAAACCTCAAACTCTCTCAGAAGTTGGAGTGCTGTAGGGAACAGATAGCTTCACTGAAAAGTGAGCTCTTTGAGGCCAAGAAGCTTGAAGAATCCCTCAATGGGAGAAGCATCAAGCTGATGGACATCACAAGCACAGTGAACTCCAGATTTAACAGTACACTGGGCTTGGGTGCTTCATCCAGCCAACCTATAGTTCTAACAACTCCAATCAAATTCATTTCTGACAAAGGAAAGGGAGTTATAGAGGTTGCTAGGAAAAATTCTGATCTGCCTCAGAAAACTAAGTCCCAGTAGAAATCGTCGAACGGAGATCGACAATCGCCAAACGGAGATCGACGATCGTCGAACGCAGCTCGACGATCTCAGGCAAAATCGTCGAACACAGATCGACGATCTCAGCCAAAGTCGTCGAACGCAGGTCGACGATCTCAAATACCTGACCTCAGCCATAGTCGACCGTCGAACAGAGCTCGACGATCTGACCCAAGATCGTCGAACGCAGCTCCAAGATCGTCGAACAGAGGTCAGAGCTCTGGAAAATTTTTCAAGGGCAAATCAAAATTAAATCCTAAGGGTCCTTCATCCCAAATCTTTAACCCTTATACTGAATGGATTATACCTCCAAGGAGATATCATCCTGAAGGTTATAAGAGTCAACCTGGGATGTCTTTCATTTCAGAATTTAAAGGTTATTAACCTAGGCCCAAGGTAAACTGGGTCAAAAACAAATGAATTGTCTTATGTGCAGGTGAAGACCTATCCAACATCTAACCAGCAATGGTACTTGGATAGTGGGTGCTCTAAGCACATGACAGGGAACAAGGACAACCTCACATCCTTCAGAGCCAAGCTTGGACCCAAAGTTATCTTTGGTGATTCAAACTTTGGACAGACTAAAGGATATGGTGCAGTGCGGATTGTATCAGTAACTTTCAAGAAGGTAGCTTATGTGGAAGGACTGAAGCACAACCTAATTAGCATCAGTCAACTGTGTGATAAAGGCTACCAGGTGACCTTCAGCAAAGCCTTATGCAAAATCAAGTCAGAGGACAACACAACTGTGTTGACAGGTAAAAAGAAAGGTAACATCTATCTAGTAGATTTTCTTTCAACTGATGTAGATATCTGCTTGTTTAATTCTGTCTGTAGACCAAATATTTTATGGCATAAGAGATTAGGACACCTAAACCTTAGAACTATTGCTAGGCTATCTAAGGACAACCTTGTTAGAGGACTACCTTCTGGCCCCTACAAGAAGGAAGGACTCTGCAGGGCTTGTCAATTAGGCAAGCAAACTAAAAACAGCTTTAAGTTACTTAATAGGAGTGATTCACCTAGGATATTGTATCTGTTACACATGGATCTTTTTGGACCCATCACAGTACAAAGCCTAGGAGGGAAATCCTACACTTTAGTAGTTGTAGATGACTTCTCTAGATTCACTTGGGTGTTCTTTCTAAGGAAGAAGTCTGATAACTTTAAGTGTCTGACAGAGTTTCTCAAATGTATACAGATTGAGTTCAATACTCACATTGCCCTGATCAGAAGTGATCATGGGACAGAGTTTGATTCTCTTCTTATGCAAGAGTTCTGTCAGAGTGAAGGGATCAGGCATACTTTCTCAGCTCCTAGAACTCCTCAACAAAATGGGGTAGCTGAAAGGAAAAATAGAACCCTTATTGAATCTGTCACTACATTGTTGTCAGATGCTCATCTACCTCTATCCTTTTGGGCAGAGGCAGTGAACACCTCCAACTATGTGCTGAATAGAAGTCTGATACATAAACTAAAGGGAAAGACTCCCTATGAATTACTCAAAGGGAAGAAACCTAAAGTTGACTATTTTAGAGTCTTTGGTTGTATTTGCTACATTCACAATAATGACAAGAAATATTTAGCAAAATTTCAAGTCAAAGCTGATGAAGGAGTGTTTCTGGGATACTCCATGATCAGCAAGGCTTATAGGGTCTATAATAAATCATCTTATTTGATGAATCAACATGTCTTTCAAGGAGAAGATTTCTTCTACCATAGAACCCTTGCAGGAACATTCTCTAGTTGAAGACTTGAACAAGTTACAGGTTACTCAAGAGGATGAAAGCAGTGAAGATGAAGGAAATGCTCAACATATTGAAGAACAACTTGAAGAGCCAGTTGTTGTACCACAAGAGGAAACAACAACACAGGTTGGTGAACAATCAACACCCCCTGTTGATTTAGTAACATCAAGAGACCATCCAATTTCCCAAATAATTGGAGAAATCTCAGCTGGTGTGCAAACCAGAAATCAGGTCAACCAAAACCTGTTGCACACTTGCTTCCTATCTCAAATTGAACCTCAGTCCATTCAAGATGCAGAGCAAGATCCACACTGGATCATTGCAATGCAAGAGGAGTTGCATCAATTTGAGAGAAACAAAATATGGGAACTAGTGCCAAAGCCTAAGCATCATTCCATTGTTGGAACAAAATGGGTATTCAGAAACAAACTGGATGATCAAGGAGTAATTGTAAGAAACAAGGCAAGGCTAGTTGCTCAGAGATATTCTCAAGAAGAAGGGATAGACTACGACCAGACTTTTGCACCTGTTGCAAGACTAGAAGCCATCAGAATATTTTTAGCTTATGCAGCACACAAAGGCTTCAAGGTATATCAGATGGATGTCAAAAGTGCATTCCTAAATGGAGACATCAAAGAGGAAGTTTATGTCAGACAACCTCCAGGTTTTATCTCTCCTACTTTTCCTGATTATGTTTTTAGATTGAATAAAGCATTATATGGTCTCAAGCAAGCTCCTAGAGCATGGTATGAGACCCTAACATGCTTTCTCTTGGAAAATGGTTTTATAAGGGGTAGAGTAGACCAAACTCTTTTCATTAGAACCCATAAGTCCCATACCCTACTAGTACAAATTTATGTAGACGACATTATTTTTGGTTCTACTTACTCCAAATTGTGCAGAAGGTTTTCCAACCTAATGCATTCTAAATTTGAGATGAGTAGCATGGGTGAGCTATCTTTCTTCCTAGGATTGCAAGTCAAACAGCATGCTGAAGGCATCTTCATTTCTCAAACCAAGTATGCAAATGAATTGGTTAAGAAATTTGGTATGTCTGAAGCATCTTGTATGAAAACACCCATGCCTACTAATGCTGTATTGGATGCTGATGAACATGGGAAACCTATTGATCAGACAACATATAGAGCAATGATTGGCTCTTTACTGTATCTTACAGCCAGTAGACCAGATATAATGTTTGCTACATGTATATGTGCTAGGTTCCAAGTAAGCCCTAGAGATTCACACCTAACACTAGTAAAGAGGATTCTCAGGTATGTTAAAAGTTGTCCAAATCTAGGTCTCTGGTATCCAAAAGATTCAGCATTTGATTTAACTGGATTCTCTGATGCTGATTATGCTGGATGCAGAATTGACAAGAAAAGCACCAGTGGAACTTGTCAGTTCCTTGGTGACAGACTTGTCTCTTGGTTTTGTAAGAAATAAACATCTGTGTCAACTTCAACTGCTGAAGCTGAGTATATGGCTGCAGGCAGTTGTTGTTCACAAATCTTGTGGATTCAAAACTAACTCCTAGACTATGGCTACAACTTAGAGAAGTCTAAAATCTTTTGTGATAACACCAGTGCTGTTTCTATAGCTCAAAATCCAGTCCTCCATAGTAGGACAAAACACATAGAGATTAGACATCGTTTCTTAAGGGATAATGTTGAAAAGAATAAAATTGAACTACAATATATCCCAACTGATTTATAAAGGGGAGATATTTTCACCAAGCCATTGGATGAAAAGAAACACACCTTCTTCCTAAATCAGTTAGGAATGTTAGATGGAGGAAGTCTTAAATAATATCCAAGATTTTGAAAGCTTAAAAATTGACCAAGACTAGGCAAACATCCTGATTTTTCTTAGTGTCTAGAATTTTTCTGATCTCTGAACTGCGCTCGACGATTTGCCCCAAGATCGTCGAACGGAGATCGACGATTTCCAAAAATCGTCGACCTGAGTTCAGCGTCTCTCAGATAGTATGAACTATCTCTTCCGGTCAATGATCGTCGAACGGCGCTCGACGATTTTGTTCTCTGAACGATCGTCTAACGGAGCTCGACACTCTCCAATATCGTCGAACGGAGATCGATGATGTTGAAGACTCTTCAGATTCCTTTAGAAGCCTCGATCGTCGAACTGAGTTCAACGATCTTTCCAATTCTGCGTCGAACCCTAATATAAAACTCATTTTTCGCCGTCATTCTCTTTTGCGCTTTCGATTTCTCTGCAAGAATTTTCTTTCCCTCCAAACAGTTCTGCACTTGGTCGTTTTGTTTGTTGAATTTTTGCAGGTACCCATGGCTGTGTCAGTTGCTGTTCTTGCCGCAATGAAGTTTGATGCGGGTTTTGATATTGACATGGAATCATTCAGCACAACTGACCAGGCTTTTCAAGATATTCTGGGATTATTCAAAGACCAGAACCTGACTGCAATAATGACCACCAGGATCAAGCTGGCATCTGATGAGATAAAGAAGTGGGTCTACACTACCCACAATCAAGATAACAACACCATTGTTGGGTCTATATCTGGAACTCAGGTACCCTTAACCCCAGCAATTTTATCAGAAGTTTTTGAGTTGAGGAATGGTGAAGATACTGCTGACTTATCTGGAGAAGAGTATTCTGAACTGCTTGCCAGAATGGGTCATTCAGAGGGCAACCCTAGCAAGCTCTTCAAAAAGAACCTTTTTGTAGAATACAGATTCATGGCAGATGTTGTTGGGAAAGTGCTACTGGCTAAGCACTCTGCCCATGATACAATCTCAAGGTATCAGCTCTGCCTCATGGGAGCTCTTGTAGACAAGAAAAATCTGAATTGGGGAGAAGTCTTCTTTGACCTCATCAAGAAGAAAATCAACAAAAGTTTTGTCAACTTTGGGAGAATCATTGGGGTGTTTCTGCAGCACAGGTGCCCTGCCTTGCTGGTCTCCTCTGGAATCCACATCAATGCTTCCAAGATACTGTCTTGTGCCCTCTTTGGAAAGTGGGACAGACAAATCAGCAAGCCCAGCAGGCCCTCCTCCAGCACTCCTTCAGGCACAAGGACTCTAAGAGTCACTTCTCCACAGGTCTCTGCCCCTGCAGATGACCTGGCTGCTATTGTTGCCTCTCCTCCTCCTCCAATTCCATCCCTTCCCATACCTTCTACCATTCCAGCTCCATCCACCATCATCATATCCAGCCCCTCTCCAACATCCACACCATCTCCAGTACCTATTCTTCCAACACCAGAAGAACATTTCCATCCATTATTCTCCTACCCTCCACCAGATGTCACTTCATCACCCTCCCATCCATCCTTCACCATCATTGATGATTCCTTTATGGATGATTCACCATCATCTCCTCCTGAGCTACCCTCATCCTCCACTTCCTTTCAAGACCTTCTACACCAAATCATTGACCAACCAACATTCACCCCCTCTATCTCCATCCCCCTGTCCTCCATATCCACCTTACCAACACCTGAGCCATCCCTGCCCCTCTACTCCAGCTCTCCACTACCAGAACCCTCAGCTGCTCCTACATCTTCTACCTCCGCTCTAGTAACCCTTGAGCAAGTAGACATCTCAGCCCTTGCTGACAGGTTGTATGAGCTGCTTGCCCCCAGGCTCTCTCTTCTGTTGGAGACCTCCTTGGCTCCACTACACCTGTCAGTGGCAGCTCTCTCTGCCAGGCTCTCATCCCTCTTCCCTCAGGCAGCCCCTACAGCAGTGTGCCTTGATCCAGACTTGTCTGAATCTAGGCATGGGGAGATGCCATATGAAGTGAGTCTTCATGCTGCTGCTGTTGCTGCTGCTGCTTCTGTGACTACTTCTATGAGCCTGTCTGCTGCTGCTGCTGCTGTTATTACTGCTTCTTCAGCTTCTGCTCTTGCTGCTGTTGCTGTGCCTCAAGCACAAAGTCCTCCTGCTGCAGTCCTTGCAATAGACCTCAGGTCTTTGCTATCAAATTTTGATCAGTTTTACTTCAACTGTCTGCCAGAGGTCAATGCTGTCCAACCTCCAGAGGATCTATCCAAGGCACTTGTGCCATTTTCTTGCTGTGACCCAAGCATCATCACCTCTTTTGTCAATTCAGTTTATGCTGCTGCTTCTTTTGAAGAAAGCATTGTTGTTGCTTCTGATATTATTGCCTCTACTACTGCTGAACCTTCTGATACTGCTGCTGAAGTTTCTGTTCTTACTGTTGAACCAATTTCCAAGGAAATTCTTATGTTAGAGGCACCTGAATTTGAGCCTTCTGCAGTTTCTGATGATATTCCTCCTGTTGATGTTGTTGTTAGTGAGACTGTTGCTGCTGCTGTCACCTCTCCAGAGCCCATAGTTGCTGCTGCTGTTGTTATTGCTTCTACTGTATCTACTGCTGTTACTATTTCAACACCTGCTGCTACACCATCTGTTGCCTCATCTGCTTCTGTACAGCTCAAGAAGGATTTAATGAAGAAAATTGATGCTCTTTATGATGACCAGAGTTCTGAAAGTGATGAATTTAGAACAGACTCTGATGACTCTTCTGCTACCATTGCTAGGAAAAGAAAGGCAAGGAGCAAAGCCATGAAGAGAGTACCTCCTGCTAAAGTCAAAGACAACAATGATATTCCATACTACATTCTACATGATTGCCCTATTACTGAGCACTGGATGCAATACTCTAAGAACCAACTGAAGACAATGAAAAAGAAGAGAAAATATGAGAAGGGTTCCTCCCAATTTCAACACTCTCATCCTCCTCCACCACCTCCTCCTGATGCAGGTACAGGTGGAAGCTCTGCAACTCAACCCCCAGCCAGAAGTCAGGCTCCCTATCAGCCTCATGCTAGATCTTATAATAGGGGAAGCCAATCCAGGGGTTCTCATTCTAGGAGAGGAGGATACAGAGGAAATCAAAGAGATCTTCAAGTCTACTCCAAAGGGTACTCAAGGCAACACCCATATTCTAGGGGAGGACAAATTTCAACTGATACAACATCTGGTCCTTTCCCTTACAAATTGAAAGAAACTGTGTCTGTCAGGCCTCCTCAAGACAATCCCTCCAACAGATATGAGCCATCTATACCTTTTGAGGATCCTGAGAACAATCCAGCTGCCTGGGCTGCAAGATTAAAGGAACTAGCTGCACTGGATCAGATCAAAAAGGCTAGAGAGCAAGGAAAAGATTCATCTAACATCTCAACAATGTCTGAACAGAGACAGAAAGAGCTAGAGAGATATGCATCAAGTAAATTCTTTGATTCTGACAGGTATATGGAATTACATCCTGAAGCTGTAGTTCCCAGGCCTAAAAAGCAAACATATTTAGGTGCAGCAGATGATACCAGATCAAACAAAGAAGCCCTCAATCCTAAGAGAGAGATCAAACTTGTTAAGGGCAAAGAAAAGAAATGATAATGTAAGGTGACATTCTCTGTGATTTCTGATTTCTATCTGGATGCTATATATCTCTGTGGTTCTGTTATGTCTAGCTTGTTGTTTTTTTGTTTTGCTGCTTGTATGTTATTTAAATTTTTCCAAAGTTTGTAAATAGTAATCCTAACCCAAATAGGGGGAAATTGTTGGAACAACCTATTACTAATTTGGGTCAGGATCACTATGTCTCTAGGAATCATTACTTGACCTCCTGTATAGCTCTATAGGTCAATTAGAATTGAGTCTAAGGGTTAGAAGTCTAGGTTTGGAAGCTGCCCTGAAGACCAAGATTTTCTGTTTGGAGACTAAGTCATATCGTCGAGCTCAGCACGATGATTCGTCGAACTCCGATCGACGATCGTCTAGCTCAACTTCGACAGATCGTCGAACTCCATTCGACGATCACTGAGCTCAACTTCATTATATCGTCGAACTCAGTTCGACGATCGGTGAGCTCAGGTCGACGATTTGACTCTGCTTTGGATCTTTATCTCTGAGCTCAGTTCGACGATCTTTGAGCTCAGATCGGCGATATTTTGCTGCTGTATATTTCCAGATCGCTGAGCTCAGCTCGACGATAGCAGAGCTCAGTTTGACGATTTTAGATAACTTCAAGGATGTTTCTAGAGTCAAATTCAAATCAGTTAAGGCATTATTCTGCAATTAATTCAGAGATTTCCTAGCCGTTTTCATTCATTTCTGGACCAAGTTTCAAGGAATATTTCTATGGACTTTCCTCCATAAGAGATTTTGCAATTAAGGATGCAATTAATGCAGATCAACGGCTATTCTTGACAGAGAATGTTATTCTATTCTGTATTAGAGAATAAAAGAGAAGAATTCTTTTTTGAATCATCAGTAGAGATACACAGATTACAGAGAGACATTCAAAAATCTTCTGTGTCAAAGAATTCTCAAAAACACACATCCAAGGAGATCAAGCTCTCTCAAATCTTCAGATCTCTCTTGTCCAAAGTGTTCAAGGCCAACATATTTCCAGACTCCAGACATTCAACATTTCAGTCATTGCTGAAATCATCTATTGCTGGAGTTCAATCTTTGAAGGCCTATCACCCTCAGCAAAGCTTTTCTTCCTGAAGATATCAAGGATTCAGGGGGAGCTTTGACATCAACAATCCACATAGTCTTCTCAGTTGTTTGAGAAAGAGAAGACTTCCATCACTCTCTCACCCCCTCTCTGTAAAGGGTTTCTCAAACTCCCTTCAAAAGTTTGAGCTTGGTTTTTGAGCACCTTGTCAAAAGCTCATTGGTGGCAAGACACCTGATCAAAAAATCTGCTTTGGTTTTTGAGCACCTTATCAAAAGCTCATTGGTGCCCAGGACACCTGATCAACTCATCCTGCAGTGGATTCCTACCTAGGGTGGTAGAAGAGTGGATGTACCCAAGTTTAGGGGAACCACTATATTTCCTTGTGTCTTCTGGTTTTGCTTATCTTTATTTTTGTTTCTGGCCTTGATTATTCTGTGATTAGCTTTTGTTTAGTTTAGTTCTGTGATTAGAATTTTTATTGCTTCCCTGCTCACTCTTATTACAACAATTGTTGTAAAAAGCTTCAAAGCACCATATACTCTATTCACCCCCCTCTAGAGTATATCAGATCTAGCTGCACTTTCAGATTGCTGATTCTTTCCAAGGCCGACTGTAATTACTGCTTGATATTCAAAAAGTTTGAATATTCCTCAGTTAGTAAGAGAGGGACACACAGAGACACAGACAGAGAATAGAATCAAGCAGAGTTTAAGAATTACAGAACAGAAAATACTCAGAAGTTGCAGAAGAACAAACATTCTCAAAGCTAAAGTTCTTGACTACAATCAACCTTGACCATAGGACTTTTGGAGAAAAAGAAGAACAACTAAATTCAATCAAGAGTCTTCTTCTCTCTATTTACAGGATAACTTCAAAGGACAACATCTAAACAATCTGTCAAAGGAGTTCCTGAAGCAGTTCTGGTCCAAGTATTTTAGGTCATTGAAGGCCTATCACCCTGAAGCAGTGCTCCAACATTCCTGACCAATTCAAGACCTCAGGGGGAGCAAAAGCTGCTACATCAATCCACAAGTCTTCTCTCTGACTGTTGACAGAGAAGACACTATCACCCTCTCTCTAATTCCTGTACAGGGTTTTAAATCCCTTCAAAATTATTCTGGTTGCAAGTCTCCTTCCAAAAGACTTGAGGGTTTGGTTTTTGGGGACCTGATCAAAACCCATTGCTGCCCAGGACACCTGATCAACTCATCCTGCAGTGGATTCCTACCTAGGGTGGTAGAAGAGTGGATGTACCCAGATTGGTTGGGGAAACACTATAGCTCCTTGTGTCTTCTGGTTGCTTATTTTCTTTTGTTTTCTGGCTGTGGTCTGTGATTGCTCTGTGTAGTTAGTTGCTGTGTTTACTTTATGTCATTTGCTTCCCTGTTCACTTAGGTATACAACAACAGTTGTAAAAAGTTTTTAGCAAGCACCATACTCTATTCACCCCCCCCCCATCTAGAGTATATCAGATCTAACCTGCACTTTCACAGTAAACTCATAAAGTTCGTATCTACTACTGAAGGCTGTCTTCGGGATATCATCCTCCTGAATCTGCAGCTGGTAGTAACCCGTTCTCAGATCCAACTTTGAGAACCAGTGGGCTTCCTCTAACTGATCAAACAACTCATCAATCCTTGGCAATGGATAGGTTTTTCGGACAGTCAGTCGGTTCAGTACTTGGTAGTCGATGCACAATCTAAGTGTCTCGTCCTTCTTCTTGACGAACAAAACCGGGGCTCCCCATGGTGAAGAGCTTGGCCGAGCAAATTCGGCTTCCACTAGTTCCTGGAGCTAGCTTTAAAACTCTGTCAGCTCATTCGGGGCCATCCGGTAAGGGGCTCTAGATGCCGGCTTAGCCCCCGACACCAACTGTATCCGAAAATCCTGCTCCCGCTGCGGGGGTAGCCCTGCAGCTTCTCTGGGAATATGTCTTCAAAATCTCGTACCACCGGGATATCCGAGATGGAATCCTTGGCCTCAGCCATTTTAAACAGCACTTCATAGACTTCCTCCCCATGCAAGTGGGCCTTGACGTCCTGCACGGATGACAGCAAGAGAGGGGCAATAAGTCTAATACCTTCGATGATGATGTAGGAATCCCCATGCCTCACGGTGATCCTCTTTGACAGGCAGTCAATCTGAGCATGGTTCCACTGCAACTATGTCATGCCCCGGATCAAATCAAAGACTGACATCTTCAGGATCGTTGTTGGTGCTTCAATTGTCTTCCCACCGATCTCCGCCTTCATGTTGTAGTGGACGGAGGTGAATAGCTCTGATCCTTCTGGTAGCCGTATCCTCATCATCAGGCCTATGAATCGTTCCACGCCTTCTAGTCCTTCCATGAAGGCCTCCGACACGAACAAGTGTGAAGCACCCGTATCGAACAGCGTATAAGCGGGCTTGCGGCTGATGAAGACTATGCCTGGGATAGTTAAATATATTAGAAATCTAGTTATGGTTTTCTTTCCTAGTCTTTAAATTCTATATCCATGAGTCTAATTATTTAGGAAAGAAAGAACTTAAAATTTACTGGCATACCTGTGATCACTTGCTCTGGGTTCCGTGGTTGAGCCAGATCCAGTGCATACATTTGCTCCCTCTCCTGCCCGCGGTCTCCGCCCTGATAACCACGTCCTCGCCCACATCCTCGGCCTCCAAACTACTGAGTAGGGGGCCAGCCAGTGGTGCTGGTAGTGGTGACCCCTTCATGGGGCAATTCCTCCGGATATGCCCCACCTGATGACAGTAGTAGCACTCGGGCAAGGGATATGTCATACCCCTGGGTCTCTGCAGCTCCCGCATCTGGAGAGGTTGAGGAACCATTACCACAGGCTCCCTCGGCTCCTGTCTCACCTCCTAATGAGTCTGGTCCTCTGCCCTTCTCCCATCTCTCCCATCAGCAATGCGGCCCCGTCGCTGATCATTTCTGGCTCCCCGACCCTGATCCTCAGTTGGCCGCTTCCGGCCTCTAGTAGTGGGCCAATCTGCCTCAATTCTCTTCGTTATCTCCAATATCCGAGGAATAGGCCCCTCGAATACGGACAACAGAGCCTCTCTCAGATCCTCTCATAGTCCCTTATTAAACCTCTTGGTGTATGCTGCCTCATCCAGCTGATAGGAGTCTACGAACCGTGCTAGATGATTGAACTCCCAGTGGTACTCCACCACTGTCTTGCTACCCTGCCCCAACTTTAGAAATCTATTTTCCAGCTCATCTCTGGCCGACTGCGGAATAAAATGCTCCAACAGTGCGGCCCTGAACTCCTCCCAAGCAATCTCTGCAACCTCTCTATCAGGAAACGTCGAGTCCAATGATGTCTTCCACCATATCTTGGTATGGGACTCCAAGCAAGAGACCACCAAAGGCACCCTCTCCTCCCATGGGCACCGTATCCCGGTCAGCGTCTCATACATGATATCCAGCCACTCCTCCATCCGAACGGACGACTCTGTCCCCAAGTAGGATGGGGGAGAAAGTCCTCGGAAAATACTCAACCAATTAGCCCCCAGGTTTGGCTGCGGAGCCGGAACCTACTGCGCCCTAAAAGCCTCCAATATGGTTGTCAGAGTCTGCCCCATCTCCGACTGTAGGAATGGAGTGGGAACCAGGGGATGTGGTGCAACATTCAGAGTCTGCTGAACTCTGCCCTGTAGTGTAGGCTGTGCCGGAGGCTGCGTAACAAAAGCCATTTGTAAGTAATCGACTCAAACCTAATTAAAAGTGGACAATTTACATATGATGCCCCATATGGGCACACCACTGCTTCTGCTGCTTAGTTTGTCCCCAAACTAAACTCGTGCGGGGGTGATCCCGGGTTTGTGGACTGCTACTTTTCGATCGACGTCTCCTCTGAGACCACTTGTAAGATCCCTTTTTTTTTGAAACACTGGGGTCTTAGGCCCAGAACCGCCGCTTTGTGGTGATAGCTTCACGCCCGGGAAGGTCATTACTACAAAACGCTGATCCTGCCGGCCAAATCAATCACAACTATAGCAAAGTAATAAAAGGCAAGTCCACAGAAATCACATATATAATAAATAATCTCCACGAAGGGAGTGTCCATAGAAATAATAATAAAAGTACTGAATCTTGGGCCCATACCCAGTACATCAAGTCCTAACTACATATCTCTCGTCGCGGAAGCAAAACAAATATAACTACTAGCGATCAGGACTCAGAGTCCCTACTGTCTGAACTCCGGTACTAGACTGCTCCATCTCCAAGCGTGCCAACCTCTGGGGCTTCTCCTCCATGCTGGGCTCCACGGTCCCCTAAAATGATGTGGTTCGAAAACTGTTAGTCTAAAAGACTAAGTCCTATCAACCCCCGCCCCTTCCCCCATGGCTCCTAGGCACCGAGCGGGGGGGGGGGGGGGGGAAGGAAAGGAGAGGACATGAAAGTCGAGAGTAACAAATATAAGCAGGTGGCGGCGAAACTAATCTAGCAGTTCTATAGTATATACTACAAAATGAAGGTAAGAAAGACTGAATAAGAAAAGTAACCTTAACTTATATGAAAACACATAAGCCAATGGATCTTTTGCAGGGCTCCTATCGTATAAAAAGTCGTGTACAACCACGGGCTCGCGGAGGCCCTCAAGATGAGAACAGAAGAAGCGGGTGAGGTGCGGATAGGCGAGTGGGACCACGTGGTCCACTCGCAGGAAGCGAAACATGAGGTCTCTGCAGTAGGTGAGATGCCCCCTCTGGGGCGCGAGTAGACCGATAATGGCGAGAGGGTCCCCTAGCTAAGGATACACGCGAGAAGAGCAGGAAGGCCCGTCTCGCCGCTAGGTGCTCCCCCACTTGTCGTAAAGAAGGAAGGCCATTTTGACAGTTTTATACCCAAAGGGGTTTTTACTCTTTTACCCCGGGTAATTTTACCCTTTTTCCCTCGGTGGTCTGCGTATAACTCTTGAGAACAGCGGAGTTTGGCTGTTGGAAGACCCAACCAGGGATATTTTGGTAATTTCAGGACGATACAGTTTGGTTATTTGTAGATCGAACTCAGAAAACTATAAATAGGCCCATAGGGGTTCTTTAGAAGCACTTCTCTTTCCCGAGATTTGAGAGGCTTTTTTCTGTGCTTTCTGAGGAGCTCCAAGCCCAGCTTTTAGCTTTGGAGGGGAAGATGAAAGATATTGTACCTAATCACCTAGAGGGGGGGGGGGGTGAATAGGTGACTTAAATCTTTTTGACTTTTTAGGCAGAAATCAGATAATATCACAGAGTTCTATTTACTTTATCACAGCACACAAGCAGCAATCACAGAATTACACAAGCAACCAGTAGACACACAGTTTTATAGTGGTTCCCCAAGGTTTGGGTACATCCACGTTCCCCCTTCGCCTATCTAGCAGTGTACTAGATTTGACCAAACTCCTCCACTATCTCAGATCCTCAGATCTTACACTCAGAACCCCAAAACAAGGTTCCTACAACTCAGGCCCAAGGCCCTACAACTCAGCTTCTTCACAAAGCCTACACTCAGCCACCAAGGCCTACACTCAGCTACCAAGGCCTACACTCAGCCACAACAGGCCTACATTCAGAGATTCAAATCTCCTACACTCAGGCACTCAAGCCCTACACTCAGCCTTTATAATTACAGGCTTACAAAACTCAAATCCCTAAGGATCCTACAATATAATATGAATACAAAATGTTAACTCTACAACTCAGAGAAAAGAGAGAAGAGTTGTGAGTTTCTTGATGAGTTCTTGGAAGAACTCAGCTGAAATCAATCTGACTTGGCTTTCTTCAAAGCTTCTTAAATGTAGAACACAGTAAGATTGACCTCCTCTGCAGTTGATCCTTGATCTCTTCTACTTAAGCTTCAGAACAAATCTGAACCCTTCTTCTCAGCCTGGTTCCAACGGCTGACTTCTTGGATGGAGCTCTCTCTCTCTAACTACTTAGATCTTCACTAGATTCTTCAAGGAATAGCTAGATCTTCTTCTTGTTAATGATCACTTGTGTTCAATCAAAATCTGTTTCTGTAGACAGTATAAGCCTATTTATAGGCCTTCTTCATGGCAACCGGCTGGTCCGGTTCATAACTGATTTCTGACAACTCTGACAGGTGCAGTAGACTGGCTGGAATGGCAGCTGTCAAGTCATCCAGTCAGTTCTTGAAAATTCTGTAACTGTCTGAAAGTGTCGAGACTGTCTGTCTTTAAGTGTCGACACTTATAGACCAAGTGTCGACACAAGTTGTCTGAGTGTCGACACTAGCCTACAAGGTGTCGACACAACTCTTTGTGTTGTAGATTTTATATCTCAACACTGCTTCTTCTTCATGTGTCGACACTGATAATGTGTGTCGACACAAGTACTTGTACTTCAGTATATTGCTGAATTCTTGTAAGTGTCGACACATCTCCTTTGTGTCGACACATCTTCATGTGTTGAATCTGTTAAGTGTCGTCACTTCTTCTTGGTGTCGAAACATGTCTTCAGTGTTGATACTTGCTGAGTGTCGACACAGCTCCTTGTGTCGACACATTCTTCTTCTGTTGAGACTTTTGCTGAGTGTCGACACATCTCCTTTGTGTTGACACTTGTACTTAGAATATTCTTGAACTTTGCTAAGTGTCGACACAGCTCCTTGTGTCGACACTTTCTTCAAGTGTTGAGTCTTCAGCTGAGTGTCGACACATTCTTTCTTGTGTCGACAATTTCTTCAAGTGTTGACTCTTCTGCTGAGTGTCGACACATTGCTCTGGGTGTCGACACTTATACTTAGACTCTGCTGACTTTTACTGAGTGTCGACACAGCCTCCAAGTGTCGACACTTTCTGATGTAGACACAGTTTCTCTGGGTGTCGACATAACTGCTAAGTTTCGACACTGCTTCACTGCACTTTTCTTCACTGAGTGTCGACACAGCTCCTTGTGTCGACACTTTCTGTCTGGTGTCAACTCTGCATCCCTGGTGTCGACACAATGACTCCAAGTGTCGACACTGCTTGTCTGGGTGTCGACACAAGTCTTCTTAAGTGTCGACACTTTCCCTCTGGGTGTCGACACATGGACTTAGAAACTTTTCCATCTTTCCTGCAAATACTTATCCTGTACAAGTAAACTCAAAACACATCAAATACATTTTGATGTATATCATTGAGTTGGGTGAGGCTTCTTCAAATCAGGTACATTTAAACCAATGTACCCAACAATCTCCCCCTATTTGGAGAAGTCATAACCCTTAGTCAATGATATACACCATTCATAATAAAATTACAGAATGATGTAAAGCAGGATTATGTAATCAGGAAAGAAACATAACATGTATTAAACATGCATACACAGATATTATCACAGAACAATTATGAAATAAATTTTAAAACACATCATATTGTTCTCACAACTTTATAATATTCATTATACAAAAGTTTTACATAGTGTTTGAAAAACACAAGATTACAATTGTAAACTGAATAAAATTCTATTTTATTTTTGTTCAGCCTCCTTAATTACTATTCCTTTTCCAGATTGTACTTTGGCTTGAACAGGAGCTTCAGTAACTTCAGTATCAGCAGGCTTCTTGCCTTTCAGATCCTTTTTCTTTTGCTCTTCAGCTTTAATCTTTTGCCTTTCAAAATAATGATATGATTTGGGAAAGTACTTGCTAGGCTCCTGAGCAGTAGGAGGTAGCTTTCCCATCTTGGCCTTCCTTCTATATTGGACTATGGCTTCTTGCCTTGTATAATGTTTCCTCCATTCCAATTCAGAAAACCATTTATTTCTGTCTTGAATATTATCTTTTGCAGCTTTTCATGCAGTTAAGATAATGTTTCTTGAAGTGGGGCTCCACTGCTCAAAGTCTGGTCTTTGTTCAGCTTGCTCCCTGAACCTCTTCTTAGACAATCTGGTTTCTTCTTCGTTCTGCAGAGCTTCTTGCATAGCTTCAGATACTGGCTGAACCACCTTTTCTATGATAACATTTTTCTTATCCTCAGGTGGGCTATACATTGTCTGGATATCAGCATGTATCATATCAAAATCTGGAGGAGGGTAGATGACTTGAGCCACTTCAGGTTGCTCCCCTCCTAGATATACAGGATTAATCCCAGATTCTGCAACATTATCATCATCACATAAAGGAGGATAACCAAGAGTTGCTCTGATAGAATTAGATATCCACTTGGCATGATCAGAGCTGGTTTTGACTAACACCCTCTCCCCCTTTATGACTTCTCTAACCATGTGATCCCTCAAATCATCCTTTTGAATTCTTATTTGGGCATCCAAATAGTTGACTCCATCTTTAAAATAAGGTTTCAACCTTTGGAGTTTGTCAGTTATGATCTTCTGAGAGTCTTGTATGACAGTCTTAACAGCAGTTATTTCTTCTTGGAATGCTTTGTCAAATTCTGCTTTAGTAGTAGCAGTAGAAGTAGTCAGTCCAGCAGCTATGTTCTGCATCTCAGTGATAATGGCATTGTGAGACTCTGTCAAATTATCATTCATCCTGATTTGATTTTCCAGTACATAGCCTTGCTTTACTTCAAGTTCATCTACTTGAGCTTTTATCTTTTCTTGATGAGTTGCCAAATAGACTACTGCATTCCCTCCCTTGTGGAAGCAGTTAGTCATCTCCTTTTTATTAAGATTCATTTCAAATCTTATAGACTTAATATCCTGGGCCAAATCAAACTGTAATGATTTTTGCCCTTCATCCACATACTTCTCAATGGCATGCCTGTGCTCATCAAGCTTAATTTGCATTGCAATCATTAGAGCACTATAATCAACAGTTGATGCTGGCTGTGATATAGGCTGTGGTGCAATAGTTTGTAAAGCCTTTTTGTAATTCTGGCTCCTTCTCTTGAATACTTGAAATTTCTTTTTCTTTGCCCTTGGAGCTTCCTCATCTTCAGAAGCTGATGTGCTTGTAATGTCTACCCTCTCTTTAGGTAGCTCCTCAACAGCTTGGGGCTTCTCAGGCTCTTGCCTTGCAGATTCTTCCAGAATTACTACTTGCTCCCCCTCAACTGGAGCATTCTCCCCCTCAGCAGCAGTACATTCCTTCTCAAGGTCTTGTTGATCCAGATTAAGAAATAAATCTTCCATTGTAAATTCTTGTGGAGAATGGGCAGGAGATATTCTTTGCTCATCTACCAGTGGATCAGATATCATTTGAGCTGAAATAGAAGTGTCCTTCATGACAACATATGGGGGTAGGCTATCCATCTGAGTTTGCTGATTAACATTATTGAATGAATCAGACAAAACAGTATCCTCTATAGGGAAATCTAAAGCATTAAGATCAGTTATTACCTCAAGGATGATGTGTGTTGCTTGTTCACTTTCCAGTGTAGTTGGCTCTTCTACAACTAGAGGCTCCCTCTGGAATGAATCCTGGTGTAAGGGGCTAGCTTGTGGTAGCTGCCCCTGTCTCTCTGCAGCATCTTGTTGAGCTGGAGACCTCCCAGCATTTTCTTCTACATTCTCTTCTGGAGTAAAGACAACTTGCTCTTCACTATCAGAGCTGCTAGATGTATCCTGAGCCACTGGGGCAGTTTTCTTCTTCTTATTTAGAGGTGTTGCTTTCTCTGAAGTTATTTTCTCAGGTGTTGGTATCTACTTAGACAAAACTCTGTCCCACCTAGAGAATATCCTCAAGTCCATTTTTCTCATATGATTGATTTTAGTACCTGCAGCTTGACCCATAACCTCTGGTAAACTACCAGCTAGGTATAAACTTAAGATCCTACCCAAGTTGGGTTTCTTCAGACTTTCTTTAATCTTATCAAAGATAATAACAGACCAATCTGTTTTCAAAGTGAAGATTATCCTTGTCATAATACTGAACATATGGGCTGATACACTATCATGCCCTCCTGGCTTACTCAAAATTACTTTTCCAACAATTTCAGAGAGGAATTTTCCTTGGCTGTTCATGCCCTTTCTATTAAACATAGATCCAATTTTCATCTTTGAATCCAGACCACACCATGTCAATCCTTCTCTGGTCTTAGAAGCAGTTACTTCTTCTTCTTCCGTGGTTCTAGGCAGGTTTAGAACCTTTCTTAAGCTTTTTGGTGATACCTTCACCTTTTCTCCATGTACCCTGGATTTGATCTTGAATCCAGATTCCTCTATTTTAGCTCCATTCAGAAACTCTAGAACTTCCTTCTTCCAGATCTTTGTAGGCTCTGAAACAAGAAATTCTAACCCCGAGTCTGCAACTAGGGTTATCACATTCTTGATTTCTGGGTCTGCATCCTCAAACGCGTCTCGCACCAGTTCATAGCCTTCATTGACGTTCTCCTCGAGCTTTAGCGCCATTAGGGTTTGAAGAATTTGACTGGAGAGAATAGAGGTGTCGACACACAAGTTTGGTCTCGAAACTTTTGAAAGCGTGTCGACAGACAAAGGCAAAATCCTATTTATACCTTTCTAGGTTTGAAGATGAAAAGGCGGGCAGCTAACTTAAATTGTGTCGACACTATCGATAAGTGTCGACACTGACTTATAATGTCTCGACACCTATGTGTCGACACAAGTTTAGTCAACAGATTATATGTGTCGACACTTGTTTATGTGTCGACACCACTTAACTCGGCACATAGTCGAGTCTTTACTTAGATAATTCTGAGTAAACACTAAGTGTAGACACCACCTTGGATGTGTCGACACCTACTTGTCATGTGTCGACACTAATTTTCTGAAGTGTCGACACCAACTTCCTAGATGTGTCGACACCTTTTCACTGAAGTGTCGACACCAATTTTCTGTGTCGACACAGATATCTCTGTGTGTCGACACCTTTTTACTGAGCCATTTCTATAAACTTATTCTAAGTTTATCATACCTAGTTCAATTTTAAACCTATTGAACTTAGTTTCTTCTAAAGGCTTAGTATACATATCAGCTAGTTGATTATCTGTTCTAACATATTCCAGTAAAATATCTTCTTTTTCTACATGTTCTCTAAGAAAATGATATTTTATTTCAATATGTTTAGTTCTACTATGAGAAACAGGATTGTGTGCAATTGATATAGCACTAGTAGAATCACAAAAGAGTGGAGTTCTACTTACCTGAATTCCATAGTCCTCAAGCTGATGTTGTATCCATAGAAGTTGAGCACAGCAACTTCCTGCAGCCACATATTCTGACTCTACAGTGGAGATAGCCACACTTGTTTGCTTCTTGCTACTCCATGAAATCAGTCTTCCACCTAGGAATTGACAGGTTCCAGTTGTGCTTTTTCTGTCTTCTTTGCATCCTGCAAAGTCTGCATCTGAATAACCTGTTAGTTCAAAATCCTCATTCCTAGGGTACCAGAGGCCTAGATAAGGAGTGCCCTTTAGATATCTCAATATCCTTTTGACTGCTGTAAAATGAGACACTTTATGGTATGCTTGGTACCTAGCACAGACACATGTAGCATACATGATATCTGGTCTACTTGTAGTCAAATATAGAAGGGAGCCAACTATCCCTCTATACAAAGACTCATCTACAGGTTTCCCTACATCATCCTTGCTAAGAGACATACTTGACCCCATAGGAGTCTTCATGGTACTGGATGAATCCATACCATACTTCCTTATGAGTTCTAGGGTGAACTTAGACTAGCATATGGATAAACCATTCTCAGTCTGTCTTACTTGGAGACCCAAGAAGAACTTAAGCTCCCCCATACTACTCATCTCAAATTGCCCTTGCATTAGTTTTGCAAATTTTTTGCAAAGACTACTTTCAGTAGACCCAAATATTATGTCATCTATATATATTTGGACTAGTATTACTTTGCCTCTGGATTCCCTAAGGAATAGAGTCTTGTCTATTTTCCCCCTTGTGAACTTATTCTCAATGAGGAAACTAGACAGGGTTTCATACCAAGCTCTAGGGGCTTGCTTTAACCCATACAATGCTTTCCTAAGTCTATAGACATGATTAGGTTGAGTTGAATCAACAAAACCTGATGGCTGTTCCACATAGACTTCCTCTTTTAGATTACCATTCAGAAATGCTGACTTGACATCCATTTGGTAAACTTTAAATCCTTGAAAGGTTGCATAGGCCAGGAACATCCTTATGGATTCCAGTCTGGCTACTGGAGCAAAGGTTTGATCAAAATCAATACCTTCTTCCTGCCTATATCCTTTAGCAACCAATCTTGCTTTGTTCTTAATGATGACTCCATGTTCATCCATCTTGTTCCTAAATATACACTTGGTCTCAATTATGTTGTGGTCTTTTGGTTTAGGAACAAGCTCCCAGACCTTGCACCTTTTGAACTGATTCAGTTCTTCTTGCATTGCCTTAATCCAATGAGGGTCAAGGATGGCTTCTTCAAACTTCTTTGGTTCAACTTGGGATAGAAAACTGGAGTAGAGTGCTGCATTCAGGTTTCTGCTCCTTGTTTGTACCCCTTGTCTTGGATCACCAATGATTTGTCCTGCTGGATGATCTCTTAGATGCCTATTGGCTGGAGGCATCCTGGCTTCAGGTTGAACTTCTTCAACTTCTTCATCTTGCTGTACTCCTTGTACTTCTTCTACATTAGGTACATGTAGTACTCCACCTGGACAGCAGCCACTATCTTCTACTTGCTGTCTTGCAGTAGGTTCTTCTTCTATAGTGAGCTTGTCCATCTTCTTTGTTATACCTATGGGGCTGCAAATACTACTAGACAACTCATTATTAATAAGTCTAGTTTCATCAAATACTACATGTACAGACTCTTCTACAACTTGTGTAAACAAGTTGTAGACTCTATAAGCCTTACTATTGTTGCTGTACCCAACAAAAATTCCCTCTTGGGACTTGGTAGCAAACTTAGTCAAGTAAGACTTTCCATTGTTAAGTATAAAGCACTTACAACCAAAGATCCTGAAGTAGGATAGGTTTGGTTTCCTGCCTTTCACAACCTCATAGGGGGTCTTGTTGAGGCTTTTAGTGATGGTAGCCCTATTAATAACATGGCATGCAGTATTAACTGCTTCAGCCCAGAAATATTCTGGTAGTGATGTATCACTTAATAGGGTCCTACCAGCCTCAATCAAGGTTCTATTCTTCCTTTCAGCAATGTCATTTTGCTGAGGTGTTCTTGGTGAAGAAAACTCTTGAAATATCCCAAATTCTTCACATAGTTTTGTCATACTATCAGACTGAAATCCAGTGCCATGGTCACTTCTTATTTTGACCACTGTGCTATCTAGTTCATTCTGAATTTGTTTGACAAAGCCATAGAAGACACTATATGTTTCAGATTTCTGTCTAAGGAAGAACACCCAGGAAAACCTTGAGTAGTCATCTACAACTACAAAGGTATAGACCTTCCTACCTAGGCTGTGAACTGGCATTGGACCAAAGAGATCCATATGCAAGAGGTATAAACACCTCACAGCATCTTTGTTTTCAATGCTTCTAAAGGTGGATATAGTCTGCTTGCCCTTTTGACAAGCTGAGCAAATACCATCTTTAATACACTTAACTTGAGGACCATTCCTCACTAACTCTTAGCTAAAGAGTTTACCAATTGTCTTGTAGTTTAGATGGGCTAGTCTCTTGTGCCATTTGACACAATGAGAGACTGTCTCATCAGCTACAAGACATACTGGAGAACCATTGTTCTCAACCATAATGTCTAAGCAATAGACATTCCTTTTTCTATAACCAGTCAAAATAATCTCTTGATCATTTGACCTCCTGATATGATAACCATCTTTCACAAATGAGATGGCATATCCTACATCACTCAATTGACTTATACTAATAAGGTTATGTTTCAAACCTTTAACATAGGCCACTTGAGTAATTGTAATATATAAGTTAGATATGTTACCAAAACCCTTGATGATCCCTTTTTCAGAACCACCAAAGGTGACTTTTGGACCATCCTTTATAGGTGTGTAGTCCTTTAGTAAACCCCTTGTTCCAGTCATGTGTCTGGAACATCCACTGTCCAAGTGCCATATTGGGGCATGGCTACTTGGACTCACCTGCAAAACAGATTAGTGAACCTTAGAACCCAAAGAATGCTTGGGTCCTTGGTACTGGTTAGTTTGCTTCCTAACAAAGCTACCTGCAGGTTTTCCAACAGGCAGTTTGCTACTCACTTTGACACTAGCATTGTGCCAACAGTCCATTGCAAAGTGGCCTACCTTGCCACAGCACCAACACTCAAACTTATTGTACCTTTGCTTAGGTACAGTCTTAGCTTTTTTATCTACAGCTGACTTGTTGAGAGTTGGGGCTTTGCCCTTGGACTTGGACTTAGACTGAACAGTCTTAGCAGGTTTTGAAAACCCCAGTCTAGCTTTACCTTTTTGATGAACAAATTCATCAATTAAGGGTAGAACAAACTTTGGTTTTGAAAACCTAGCAACCAAATCTCTCTCCTTCTGAAGACTATTCTCCAGACTTTTGATTTGATCATTCTTAAAAGTTATAGTCCCCATCTGAATCACAGTTATGTGCTTAAGTCTGGCTATCTCATTTAGCTTTTGATCAAACATCTTCTCACAATCAGTTGCAGCCATTTTGAGACTTACAATCTCCTTAGCTTGACTCTTGGCCAAGGCTTTGCATTTCTTAAATGCTTGCAACAGAACTTTATATTCATCTATCAACTGATGAATATCCTCTTCAGACTCAGATGCATTCTCATCACTTGATGATGATGAATCTGATTCTGAACTAGAACATGAAATTGAACTGAAAGAACAATCTTGTACCTTACTAGGTCCTGGCTGCTCCAGGATTTTGTCACTTTCTGTCAATGCCATTAGCCCTTGGCATTGACTGTCCTCTTGTTCATATATAGAGTTCATGATCTGAATGAACTCTTTTTCTTCTTCCTCAGCAAACAGTCCTATATATGCCTCAGCATCTGACTCAGTTTCTAATGAAGAAATGTCTGACAGGCTCTTGTCCTTTTTGGCAACAAAAGACTTTTACTTCTTGCCCTTGTATTGAGTCTTTTTCTTGTCATTAGACTCCTTTCTTTTCTCTCGACAGTCTGCAACAACATGTCCTTGTCTATTACAGCAATATCATACAATTTTTGATAGTGTTGCTTTGCTAGACTTGGACTTTTTCCTGTCTTTCTTTGAAGACTTTTTACTCTGATAATAGTCTTCTTTACCCTGTGAAGTAGATGGCCTTGTCCTCCACTATTTCTTCTTTAAGAACTTCTGAAAATGTCTTGTGAAGGCAGCAAAGTCCTCATCACTTTCACTGCTTTCAGACTTTCTACTTGCTGACTCATCTGACTCAGTTTCAGGTACTTTTGGTGGTAGAGTTGGTGACTTACTTCTGTACTTTCTGGGGGCTTCTATTTTGAAGACCATTGTCCTTTCTTTATGTTCACTTCTTGTTGATTTCTCCTCTTCTTTCCTCACCATTAACTGCATTTCATAGGACAGCAGTTTGCCAAACAATGTTGGTGGAGGAATTTCTGCCAACTTTGCCATTTCCCTAATGGCACAAATCTTGGTGTCCCAATCTTTTGTTAGGGACCTTATAAACTTATCATTGAGCTCATAGTTACTGAACTCTCTGCCATAGGACATTAGCTCATTCACAATACTATAGAATTTCTTATAGCATTCAGTTATGCTATCAGCTTTACCTTGTCTAAAACTTTCATATTCTTGATTGAGCAAGGATTTTCTGTCTTGCCTCACTTCTTCAGAACCCTCCATATACACAATAAGAGTATCCCACATTTCCTTGGATGTCTTGCAGTGTATCAAATTCTGAAAAGTTACATCATCTATAGCACTCACTATAATATTCTGAGCCCTTTTGTCCATGGTGGCTAGAACAATCTCATCCTTTGTCATTTTAGAGAAATCCTTAGGTGTTCTCTGATTTGCATCTAAGACTGAAACCTTCATGGGCACATATGACCCTTCTTTCACTGTGATATAAATCCTTGGGTCTGAAGCTTCCATAAACAGTCTCACTCTTTCCTTCCAGATACCAAAGATCTCTTTTCTGCAAATGGGTAACTTCATGGATCCCAATTCCTTATGATTCTCAGTGGAACCCATGATTCTTGATTTTCTTAATTCTGTAATGTACTTAGACTGAATCTGCCAATAGGATCTACTCAGACAGTTATGTCCTTTTATGAGTAACCTGGCTCTGATACCACTTGAAAGATATTGTACCTAATCACCTAGAGGGGGGGGGGGTGAATAGGTGACTTAAATCTTTTTGACTTTTTAGGCAGAAATCAGATAATATCACAGAGTTCTATTTACTTTATCACAGCACACAAGCATCAATCACAGAATTACACAAGCAACCAGTAGACACACAGTTTTATAGTGGTTCCCCAAGGTTTGTGTACATCCACGTTCCCCCTTCGCCTATCTAGCAGTGTACTAGATTCGGCCAAACTCCTCCACTATCTAAGATCCTCAGATCTTACACTCAGAACCCCAAAACAAGGTTCCTACAACTCAGGCCCAAGGCCCTACAACTCAGCTTCTTCACAAAGACTACACTCAGCCACCAAGGCCTACACTCAGCCACCAAGGCCTACACTCAGCCACAACAGGCCTACATTCAGAGATTCAAATCTCCTACACTCAGGCACTCAAGCCCTACACTCAGCCTTTATAATTACAAGCTTACAAAACTCAGATCCCTAAGGATCCTACAATATAATATGAATACAAAATGTTAACTCTACAACTCAGAGAAAAGAGAGAAGAATTGTGAGTTTCTTGATGAGTTCTTGGAAGAACTCAGCTGAAATCAATCTGACTTGGCTTTCTTCAAAGCTTCTTGAATGTAGAACACAGTAAGATTGACCTCCTCTGCAGTTGATCCTTGATCTCTGCTACTTAAGATTCAGAACAAATCTAAACCCTTTTTCTCAGCCTGGTTCCAACGACTGACTTCTTGGATGGAGCTCTCTCTCTCCAACTACTTAGAACTTCACTAGATTCTTCAAGGAATAGCTAGATCTTCTTCTTGTTAATGATCACTTGTGTTCAATCAAAATCCGTTTCTGTAGACAGTATAAGCCTATTTATAGGCCTTCTTCATGGCAACTGGCTGGTCCGGTTCATAACTGATTTCTGACAACTATGACAGGTGTAGTAGACCGGCTGGAATGGCAGATGTCAAGTCATCCAGTCAGTTCTTGAAAATTCTATAACTGTCTGAAAGTGTCGAGACTGTCTGTCTTTAAGTGTCGACACTTATAGACCAAGTGTCGACACAAGTTGTCTGAGTGTCGACACTAGCCTACAAGGTGTCGACACAACTCCTTGTGTTGTAGATTTTATATCTCGACACTGCTTCTTCTTCATGTGTCGACACTGATAATGTGTGTCGACACAAGTACTTGTACTTCAGTATATTGCTGAATTCTTGTAAGTGTCGACACATCTCCTTTGTGTCGACACATCTTCATGTGTTGAATCTGTTAAGTGTCGACACTTCTTCTTGGTGTCGACACATGTCTTCAGTGTTGATACTTGCTGAGTGTCGACACAGCTCCTTGTGTCGACACATTCTTCTTCTGTTGAGACTTTTGCTGAGTGTCGACACATCTCCTTTGTGTTGACACTTGTACTTAGAATATTCTTGAACTTTGCAAAGTGTCGACACAGCTCCTTGTGTCGACACTTTCTTCAAGTGTTGAGTCTTCAGCTGAGTGTCGACACATTCTTTCTTGTGTCGACACTTTCTTCAAGTGTTGACTCTTCCGCTGAGTGTCGACACATTGCTCTGGGTGTCGATACTTATACTTAGACTCTGCTGACTTTTGCTGAGTGTCGACACAGCCTCCAAGTGTCGACACTTTCTGATATAGACACAGTTTCTCTGGGTGTCGACACAACTGCTATGTGTCGACACTGCTTCACTGCACTTTTCTTCACTGAGTGTCGACACAGCTCCTTGTGTCGACACTTTCTGTCTGTTGTCGACTCTGCATCCCTGGTGTCGACCCAATGACTCTAAGTGTCGACACTGCTTGCCTGGGTGTCGACACAAGTCTTCTTAAGGGTCGACACTTTCCCTCTGGGTGTCGACACATGGACTTAGAAACTTTTCCATCTTTCCTGCAAATACTTATCCCGCACAAGTAAACTCAAAACACATCAAATATTTTGATGTATATCATTGAGTTGGGTGAGGCTTCTTCAAATCAGGTACATTTAAACCAATGTACCCAACAGAAGCTCTCAGAGATCTTCCGGGTAAGTGGTGGGACCTCCCTGCTGAGGCTTTGGGTCGGTTTTTAGTCCTTCACGATCGGTCAGAGGTCAGAGCTTGGGACGAGTAGGTGTTGGCTACGCCCATATCTTGTGAACTCTTGTCGAAGTCAATTTTTGGCTTCAACAGTTCTGGTGTGGTGAGCGTGGAAGGTAGCTGATACAAGAATGTTTTGAGTGTAGTCTGATGGTAGGAGGTGAAGGTGAAGGATCTTGTTCAGGAGGTTCCCCCTCCCGGGGAGAGGAGGCGACGAGGAAGATGCTGAAGGACTTTAGGCGAGAGGTCTTGCAGACCATCAGCTTGCCCTTCTTGGCATGGAGCGAGTGGGGAACGCCTCAGGTTTTGATAGAGGAGGTCCCGCTCTTGGGCGAGAATGCCCCTGGATAGCACCCGGGGAAGGAGGTCCCGGCAGAGGCTAGCGAGAGGGATGTGGCGGCGCGAGAGCTCTTCCCAGGCCAACGCCCCAGGAAGGAGATTTAAGTCGGGCCATTCTGAACCCATCCTCGACGAATATGGGTTGTACAGTGCAGTCTGAGGGATTCCGGACAGCCAGCCGAGGCTGTGAGACGTGCCCTCTCGGCAGGCAGGAGGAGAGAGCCCTTTCAGTGATCTCATCATCTCGACCCCGGTGTTGGAGGGGTTCCGGGAACCCGACATGTCCTACTACTCGGGGAAGGATGACCCTGTACAGCACGTGCAGTGGTTTGAAGACGTTGTTTCGATAAGGCAGATGATGAATGCCTTCAAGTGTCAGCTATTTATCCTCACATTGAAGGAGAAGGCACGGGACTGGTTCCACCAGTTGCCGGCAAGGTCGATCTACTGTTTCGAAGATCTGCGTAGATGTTTCCTGTTGAGGTTCTCTACATCGAAGAAGCGTAAGACGGATAGCGAGTGCTTGTTTTCGGTAAGGCAGAAGAACGATGAGACGCTGGCTCGTTATGTGGATCGGTTTCAGGAGGAAATCCTCCTGGTCCAGGAGGTCCCAGGGTATACGCTGATGCTCGCTTTTACTCTGGGACTGAGACCGGGATTCTTTAGTATGGAGTTGAAGAGAGTGCCCCCCCCCTCTCTTTTGAGGAGCTCATGGAGAGTGCGATGAAGGAGATAGACTTCGAGAGGGCCAATCCAGCGTTCGCAAGGAAGCTTGCCAGGTTGGCGGAGGATGATGTGAAGGACCCGGGGGCTAGAAGGTAGAGGGAGCAGAGGGAGCAGAGGGAGAAGAGGGAGCCGAGGGAAGAGAGAAGGAGAGAGGAACCCCGAGCAGTAGGGACAACATCAAGGACGGGGGGCCCGGGAGCCGAACAACCAGATAGGTTGGAGGCCTCAGGAGGGTCGCCCCCAGGAGTTAGGGGGAGGTTTTCAGGGAAAAGATAACTTCCGCGAGCCAAGGAGGTTCGATCAGTCGACATGGAGGCAAGGGCCGAGGGATCGCTTCCAGCAGCAGCAAGAGGCAATGGAGATCGGTCGAGAAAGAGGAGGTAGGAGAGGAGCTCGGTGAGGAGTTGGAAGGAGAGATGGTGGAGAGGGAAGAAGGGGCAGGGTGGCGTTGCCTTTCTGTGACTTCCATCGGGAGGAGGGCCACGCAACGGCCACCTGCCTAGAGTTCTTAGAAATAAGAGAAGCTAGGGGGCGAGGAGGCCGGTTCTGCCGGTGAGAATCGAGGAGGTGCAGCAGGGGGAGACGGAGGATATATGTGAGGACTGTGCAGATGTAGGAACTCGGGGAGGGATCGAAGTGATCCACGGAGGAGTTGGGATTGAGGCAACTCGAAAGGGGAGCCTTCAGACCATGTTCTATAGGGGGGTAGCCTCGACCTCTTAGGCTCCCCCTCCAAAAGAAAAAATTACCTTTTCTTCATATGCCGAATTATGAAGATCTGTTCTGTGATGCCTTGGTGATCCAGACGGCGGTAGAAAACTTCACGGTCTCCAAGATCCTGGTGGACAACGGGAGCTCCATAAACGTGATCTTCAAGAAGGCCTTCGATGAGATGCAGGTGGAGACCAAGAGGGTCATAGCTTCGGATGGGCCGTTGTTCGGTTTCTCGGGAGAGAGGAAGGAAGTAGAGGGAGGAGTAGGGATGCATGTGAAGTTGGGGGGCGTGTCATGGAACTGCGGTTTCGTTATCGTGGATGCCCCAAGCAGCTACAATGCCATCTTTGGGCGCCCCATCATCATCACCTTTCACTGCATCCCCTCCTTGTTTCATCAATGCCTCAAGTTCAAGAACAGAGGGGTGCAAGTTAGGGTCAGAGGGGACCAAAGGTGGCGAGGCAGTGCTACGTTACGGCGGTCAACACCATATCTTGGATGACAGAGGTGGAGGAGTTGGAGAAGGAGATGGCGGCGCATGAAGAGGTTGTCGGAGAAGTGGAGATGAGCCTAGAGGAGGCGAGAGAGGAGGCTGAAGAGGTCATCAGAGAGGAGTTTTAGGAGGAGCAGTGGGGAGGAGATGTGTAGGAGGTCCAGAGGGACGAAGAGTTGGAGCCGCAAGAAGGAAGGCCGGTGGAACTAGAAGGAGGAGTTGAGAGGGAAGCCTAGAGAGACGTGGAGGTTGAGCAACAACAGAGTGAGTTTCTGGAGGAGGCAATGGAAGTTGAGGAGGCAGGAGGGGAGGATGAGTTTGGGCAGGAAGAAGAGGCAAGGGCCGATTGGGAGCGATCGTGACTGGAGCTGGCGAAGGAGGTGGTGGAGATGGAAGTCTTCACTAGTGCCGGACAGGTGCAGAAGGTACGGATCAGCGGCGGTCTGAGCCCTGAGGACCAAGAGAGTGCAGGCTTGCATCCAAAGCAACGTCGACATCTTTGCTTGGAGCGCAGCTGACATGCCGGGCATCGATGCGGATGTGGCCTGCCACCTCCTGAACCTGGATCCCCGGATACGCCCCATACGCCAGAAGATGAGGACCATCACAACAAAGCTGGAAGAGCCAATCCGCGAGGAGGTCAAGAAGCTTCTAGAGGCTGGTTTCATCTCGGAGATCCAGTATCCGGGCAGGGTCTCCAACATGGTAATGGTGAAGAAAGGAGGAGGGAATTGGCGCATGTGTATCGACTTTTCTCTATTAAATAAATCGTGCCCCAAAGAATGTTATCCCCTGCCTCGAATCGACGTGCTGGTTGATTCAGCCGTCAGTTTTTCAATTATGAGTTTTTTGGATGCTTTTTCAGGTTACCACTAGATCCGAAGGCACCCTCCCGACGTCAAGGATGTCTCCTTCATCACGAGGGAGGGATGCTTCAATGCATGATGAATCGAGTTAAAAATGATGCCCTTTGGGTTAAAAAATGCAGGGGTTACATACCAACGCATGATGGATCGAGTTTTACAAGATCAGAGGGGCTGGAACCTGGAGGTCTATGTTGATGACCTTATGGTTAAAAGCAAGGGTGTGGACTCGCACCTTCGGGACCTGGAGGAGACGTTCGCCACTTTGCGAAAGTTCAAAATGAGGTTGAACCCCTTAAAATGCATTTTTGGGGCAAGTCGTGGGAAGTTACTTGGGCACCTTGTGACCCCGGCAGGGGTAGAACCTAACCCGAATAAGGTGAAAGCCATTCTAGAGCTAGAGTTGCCACGCAACGCCAAGGAGGTCCAGTGCTTGACAGGCAAGCTGGCCGGTCTAAGTAGATTCCTCTCCAGGTCGGGAGAGAAATGCCCATCTTTCTTCAAAGTGCTAAGGGGTAACCAAAGGTTCGAGCGGACCACTGAATGTGAAGAAGCTTTCCAAAGGTTGAAGAAGCAGCTCTCCCTGGCCCCTCTACTTCAAAGCCCAAAGGAAGGGGAGGACCTAACCTTGTACCTAGGAGTAGGAGTAGAGGCAGTGAGCTCTGTCCTGGTTAGGGAAGACGGGGGAAGCAGTTGCCAATCTACAATGTTAGCAGGATCCTAAAGAAGGTGGTGCTTCGCTACCCTATCTTAGAAAAGCTGGCATACGCCTTGATAATTTTGGCCAGGAAGCTCCGACCATATTTCCAAGCACATTCGATCAGGGTGGTGACGGACCATCCCCTCCGTAAGATTTTTGAAGGAGTGGAGCACTCGGGGAGGTTGGCCAAGTGGTCTATCGAGTTGAGTGAGTTCGATATCTCATTCGTGCCAAGGCTCTCCATTAAGGAATGGGTGGTGGCTGACTTCTTGGCGGACTACGTTGTGGAGGTCGTGGGCGAGGAGTCGCGACCGCAGGAGGCATGGAAGATGACGGTTGATGAGTCCTCGGGAAAGCACTCACTCGGAGTAGGGGTGGTATTGACAAGTCCTCAGGGGGTCACCATAGAGCAATCGGTGGTCTTGCCCTTTCTAGTAACTAACAACTAGGCGGAGTACGAGGCTGTGATAGTCGGCCTTCGTCTGGCGAAGGAGCTTGAGATCCAGGATGTGGAGGCTTTCACGGACTCATTGGTGGTGGCATCGCAGATCCGAGGAGAGTTCGAAGCTCGGGAATCCACCCTTGTGAAGTACTTGTCCAAGGTGAGGACGATCATCGGAGGGTTCCAGATGTTCTCTATCCAGCACGTTCCCAGAGAGGAGAGTATGGCTGCCGATCAGTTGCCTAAATTTGGACCTCGGGGAGGAGGAACCTTGACCGATCTTTTACATCCAGCAATCGAGGAGGGGGAGCAAATGGAAGTAGATCAGCGAACTTCATGGGTGGATCCCTTCGTAGCCTTTTTCATCACAGGCAATGTAACGCACCGATAATCGTGTTCGAGCTAGTCGCGTCGAGAAAAGGAATTTTGGTGCATGTACAGGGGCACACGGCTAGGGACACGGGCGTGTCCCAGGCCGTGTCCCTCTGTCTGTTGGCCGGCTGTGTCCAGAGAAGGACACAGCAGGAAACACGGCAGGGTGACACAGGCATGTCAGCTGACATGGGCGTGTGCCTACCCGTGTCAGTACCCGTGTTCAGCAGGGTCGTGTCGGTTTGCGTGGCTGTTATATGTGACACGCCCCCGGACACGGGCGTGTCGAGGACCCGACACGGGCGTGTTGAGTGAGACACGGGCGTGTCTGAGCCCGTGTGAGTCTCTGTGTTCGACGATCGTGCCTGGATCGAGGCACACGGCCTGGGACACAACCGTGTGCCAAGCCGTGTTCGGCCCAGGTTTGGGGATTTTTGAGCGGATCTGAGCCGTTCGTTTTCTTTAAATAAGATCCAACGGCCCAGATGGTTTCCTTCTCTGTTAAGGCCGGGAATAGGGGATCAATTCCTCATTTCCTCTCTTTAGCATTCTCTTTCAAGGAGATAGGAAGAGGAGGAAGAAGGAGGAGGTTTCCGGCCGCCGGCGGAGCATCGGAGCACCGATTAGAGATCTGAGAGCGGATCCATGGAGGAAACCCCATTGCGAAGACTTCTATCCGGATAGATTTCCATGGCGCCGAAACGTACTACAAGGGTAACGATTCTCTACTTGAGCAAGTGAAGCTCTCTTCCTTTTTGCATAGGGAAACCCGCTCCCGCGAGTGTGCGATGATTGTGCGGTGTTCCTTGGGGTTGATGTGAATAGTCCCCCTTGTGTTGCATATAGAGTAAGGAACCAAAGTACGGACATAGGCATTGTGGGTGAAGCCTACCCGGACATGTTGGTCTGGATCGGTGATGTTGCATTTGTTATGGTTTGCCAGAGAAGACTCCGTGCTTTGGGTTTTCGGGTTTCTATACGGTAGATTGCAGCAGGGATCCTTGGGGATTAACTCCAAGGTCACCCGAAAAAATGAGCGGAATCGTTGTTCTGCTAACTTGGCGGTCTGGGAACCGACCTTGAACATAACTTGGTTATGTGATTGATTGGAATATTAGGATCCGAGAGAAGCTTGGCTCGTGCGTACGTCTTAAAGGTGAACTACGCGGTTGAGCAAGGGGCAAGTGGAATTAGACCTGGGCTTTGTGTTTGATACGAGTGACCCGAAAAGGGGACTGGCCGTTGGCATAGTCAGGAGTCTTAGACAGTGGTCAGAAAGGCTAAAATTCCCATGTTGTTGCCATCCTGGGGGTGGTGGTGAAGACGCTGAAGTGTCAGGATTCACCATTAATGTGCCCTGAGTGCACAGGGTGTTTGGCCGTGTGAGCCTACACCTGTAGCGAAGTATGTTTATACATAATTGTTTAGTTGGGCTAATGTTATGCAGGGAAGGAGCGCCTCCGTCCCGAAATGGGACGGGGTCGTTATAATTTGGTCGGCTTTAGCTGACCATTGCTTGTTTGCCACCGTGCGGTGGAATGTTGCTTGCAGGTGCTGCGGAGCCATGTGCAAAATAGCGGGCTGGAGCCCATATTGCCGTGCTGGTCCTCGAAGGCCTCAGCGTATAGTTGTTTTTATTTTGTCATGTGTGGCCGGCCTGCGAGCCGATGTATGTAAGACACTATTTGATAAGTGAACTATTGTAAGGCCATAAGGCCAAGTACTTTTCAGTGTATTGTTATTTCATTCCAGTGGTAGTGATTGTGGACATTCATGTAAATTGATTATTCAGTTTGGGTTCTTTCTACTTTTAAAATCTTCCGCTAGAATGCTCTACGTAGGACGAGTTGTCTTAATTGGATAGTTTGGTTATTCTTATGTAACCCTTCCGACTGTCCATGGTATATGGCGTCGGGTTCCAGCTGGACCTTCTGTTATATGTCATACGACGGATGGGGGCGTTACAATTTGGTATCAAAGCTCTAGTTACGGTCATGCTTAAATGAATTTGTGGGCGAATTCTTTTAAGGGGTGGTGAGCACATGTATGCTTTCATCGTTATAACATCAAAAAAGAACCCATGAATGTCCACTTAGGAATGAAAAATACACTTGTTTTGTGGAATCTGAGTGTTCCAATGATTGCTTTTAGCAATTTAGTTGTCGTCTAATCGTGTGTCTTTGCTACTATAGGCAGCTAGGAGCGGTGCTGGTCAATCAGAGCGTCCGCAATCAGCAGAAAGTAGTGCACCGAGGGACATGCCTACAACACCTCCTTCAGCGGAAACCATCAGGATGGTGGCTGAAGCCGTATTTGCGATGATAAATGCCCAACCTGCAGGGCAAATACACCACGCACCTCCTGTTGTTGAGCAAGAACCGGTTAGGGCGGCAGAGCCGAGAGTGGTGGAGCGCACGGCAGTTGATCTGGTAGAGCCAAGGAGAGCTACGGAGAAGCAGCTCAAGCATGTAATGGGCTTTAATCCTCCGGTGTTTGACGGGATTGGAACGCCAGCTTAAGATGAGGATTGGCTCTCTACGATAAAGATGGTCTTGACGGCCACGTTAACTGAGGAGTGTCAGAAGACCACCATAGCGACCTTTCTTTTGGCTGGTGAAGCGAGGCTGTGGTGGGATGAGTTGGAGTTTCATCTCTTAGTGGGAAGGCAACTTGCTGATGTGCCTATGGAGGAATTCTCAAGGTTGTTCTTGGCCAGATATCTACCCTCTGCGCAGAAGCTTGAGATGGAGAATCAGTATCTTGGGTTGACTCAGGGAGCCAGAAGCGTGGACGAGTATCTCCACGAGTTTACACGGTTGGGTCGGTATACTAGTGCTATGTTTACGGAAGAGGAGAGGAAGACCAACCAATTTTATGAGGGTCTACGCGGCGACCTACAGTTACTCCTTGTTGGGCCTAAGGCGCAGGGCTTCCTATCTTTGGTCAATTCGGCCCGGTCTTTGGAAAAGGTTGTGAAGAAGGTGCAAGAGAAAAAGGACCCAGGAGAAAAGAAGGCAGAGTTCAAAGTGCCAAATGCAAAGTCAGGATTCAGCAGGTGGAACAAGAAGCAGAGGACTTCGAACTCAACCCCTTCTTCTGGTGCGTCGGGGGAAACTGTAAGTCGAGTCCCAGGAGCTTGCTACAATTTTTGTAAGACATGGCATTTTGCTCGTGTGTGTTGGAGCGGACGTGCAAAGTCCGAGAGGAAGTCTGGAGCGACTTATGAAGAGAAAGGGAAGGCGGTGGAGTCAACCGCGTCCCACCATGCTCCAGCCCAGCCTAGAGTTTACAATCTTGGTCTTCAAGAGGCCATAAAACAAGCTGACGTGGTGACATGTATGAGTTAAATTATAGCAGTTTAACTTTATGTAGTTGTTACCTCTTTTTTATATGTAAGCTTGCTATTGTTGGTGCTAGGCATTGTGTTGATCTTTGAGTTTCCGGCGAGAGCCCTATTTGATACGGGAGCTTCACATTCCTTCTTGTCCGAAAAATTCATATTGCGCATCGGGGTTCCGTCCTCGTTGGCAAAAGACAAGTTGGATGTGTTGTTGCCCAATGGGTGCTCAATGCACGTGGATAAGGTCTGTATAGTCAAGGTTCGGATTGGGGACTAGGAGTTTGATTTACGAGCATCGGTGTTGCCGTTAGCGGAGTATGACATAATCTTTGGTATGGACTGGCTCTCGGACAGAGAGCATGTATTGATTGCAACCGTAAGGAAGTTAAGTTGGGTCTGAACACTGATCGGGAGACTACTTTTACAGGCATGAAGGGTGCTGGTAAGATTTTGATGTCAGCCCTTCAGGTGATCAAGGCAGTTCGGTCTGGGGTAGAGCTGTTTATCACTATAGTGCAGACTTCGACGCCTAGGCCTAGTCTGGATAGTATCCCAGTTATGTCCAAGTACCCCGATGTGTTTCCAGATGATCTCCCAGGAGCCCCTCCTCAGCGGGAGATTGACTTTACTATTGAGCTGGTACCGGGTGCCAAACCAGTGTCACGCTCTCCATATCAGATAGTGCCACGAGAGATGGCGGAGTTGAAGGTGCAACTGCAGGAGTTGTTGGAGCAAGGGTATGTACGTCCAAGTTCGTTGCCTTGGAGCGCACGGGTCCTTTTCGTCAAGAAGAAGGATTGGAGTTTGCGACTCTGTATTGATTATCGAGAGTTGAACAAGCTTACAGAAAAGAATAAGTATCTGATCCCGAGGATTGATGATCTATTTGATCAGTTGGTTGGGTCAACAGTATATTCGAAGTTAGATCTGAAGTCCGGTTACTACCAATTAAGGATAAGGGAGAGTGACATCCCAAAGACGGCATTCAGTACGCGGTTTGGGCATTACGAGTTCACGGTCATGCCCTTTGGTTTGACCAATGTGCCATCCGTGTTTATGGACCTGATGAACAGGACGTTCAGAGAATACCTAGATCGTTTCGTGATAGTATTTATCGACGATATCCTGGTATACTCGCAATGTGAATAAGATCACTACAATCACCTGCACATGGTGTTGGGGACGTTGAGGAGAAACTAGTTGTATGCTAAGTTCTCCAAGTGTGAGTTCTGGTTATCCTCGATAGCATTCCTTGGTCAAGTTGTTAGTGGAGAAGGGATGGCTGTGGATCCGGCGAAGATAGTAGCGATATAGGAGTGGCCTGCTTTGACTATAGAAGTGGAGGTCCGGAGCTTTTTGGGGCTTGCTGGCTACTACAGGCGCTTCGTAGAGAACTTCTCGCGGATAGCACTACCACTCATGACTTTGACTAGGAAGGATCAGAAGTTTGTGTGGTCTTCAGAGTGCGAAAAGGCTTTTGAAGAGTTGAAGAGACGGCTGACCACGGCGCCTATCTTATGTTCCCCAAGTGGAACCGAAGGGTTCAAAATCTATAGTGATGCTTCGGGCAGTGGTTTGGGTTGGGTTCTGCTACAGCATGGGAGTGTGATAGCCTACGGTTCATGACAATTGAAGGCTCAAGAGAGAAATTATCCGGTCCATGACTTGGAGTTAGCGGCCGTGATATTTGCTCTAAAGCTGTGGAGGCACTATTTGTACGGTGTGAAAGTCGATATATACACCGATCATAAGAGCTTGCAGTACCTGTTAGATCAAAAGGATCTGAACATGAGGCAGCGGAGGTGGATGGAGTTCCTAGGAGACTACACCTTCAAGATACATTATGTGCCAGTGAAAGGTAATGCAGTGGCGGATGCGTTGAGTCGTAGAGTTCCTGCACAGGCCAACTGGTTATGGGTACATGATGAGAGATTTGTCCGTGAATTGGAGGCATTAGAGATTTCCTGTGTCGATAAGCAGTCTAGTGCGGGGCGGTATTGTGTTGGACAGAGGTGCAGTATGACCTCGCTGAAAGAGTTCGGCGGGCTTTGGTTCAGGATAACAACATGAAGCAGATCTTGGATGAATCGTTGGATGGGTCAAATTCCCAGTTTGCTGTTGAGGATGGGTTGATAAGGAAGGACGGTCGCCTATGCGTTCCTAGTGCGGATAATCTTCGGGAGGAGTTGATGTACGAGGCTCATCATACCAAGTACTCAATACACCCGGGAAGCACGAAGATGTATAGAGACATGAAGAAATTATTTTGGTGGCCAGGATTGAAGAAGGATGTAGCACTTTATGTGGCCAAGTGTCAAACTTGTGCCTTGGTGAAGGCGGAGTGTGAAAGTGAGGGGTTAGATCTACTATACTCTAGAGGGGGGGGGGTGAATAGAGTATATATGCAATAATAAAAATTATTACAGCTTTTGCTGTAAGTTAAAAGTGCAAAACTAATAAACTACCAAGCAGTAAATCTAAAGTACAAGCACAACAAGAACACATGAAAAGGGTCAACCAGACGACACAAGAATATTATAGTGGTTTCCCCTAACTGGGTACATCCATTCTTCTACCACCCGGGTAGGAATCCACTCAGGTTTTTGATCAGGTGCCTGACACCAATGGGTTTTGATCAGGTCCCCAAAAATCAACTCAAGTCTTTTGATCAGGAGACTTGCAACCAGGAATCACTTTTGAACGGAGATGACAACCCTTTATACAGGAGTGGGAAGAGTGTGATTTTATCTTCTCTGTCAACAATCAGAGAGAAGATTTATGTGGATTGAAAGTTGCTGTCAAAGCTCCCCCTGAGATTGAAAGGGGTTCAGGCTGGGAAGCTTTGCACAGGGTGATAGGCCTTCAGACTTTGAGCCATGACCAGAGGAATATTCAGGAGCTTCTGACTGATATGTTGTTTGTTGTCCTTGAAGTTGTCCTGCAGAGATAAGGAAGAAGAAGACTCTTGATATTGTTTGATTGTTTTTCTTCTTCGTATAGCTTATCTGTTTCTTTCCTCTGGCTTCTACTTTGTGTCCAAATCCTGAGAGAGAGGACCAAGAGAATGTATGATGCATACTGTTTTTCTTTGATTGTCTGACTGTGTATTCTTCTTCTGTATCTCTCGTTGTATTCTCTGACTCTATCTAAAAGACATTTGAATTCCTTAGCTTTAATGACGGAAGAAACATTCCCGATAATGGTAATTGCTCCGGAAATTAAGTAGCATTAACTCCTGATTTATTTCATACTTAATTTGTTCTCCAAACGGTTATATTCGCGAGAATATATGGCATTAAATCTGATGGCTAATCTCCATTAATTAAGCCGTAATTATTGCTGCCAACTGTAACTAAAGTTTGGAATACGCCACCTGTAATCTTCAAAAAATCATCGACCAGGACTCGTAGATTGTCGAGCTCAGTTTTTATTTCGTCGAGCTGAGACCTTCGAGTACACGATCGTCGACTGAGTTCGACGTTCGTCGAACTCAGCTGGATTTCGTCGAGCTGAACTTCTGTTGATTTCGTCGACCTGCATTCGACGTTCGTCGAACTGAGTTCGGCTATCGTCGAACTAATTTTCTGACTGCTTCAATTCTGGAATACTGGAATGTGTCGCCACAAGTTGATGTCGACAGATGATCTGCACAATTGCTGTTGGTGTCGACAGATGATGTGTGTGTCGACACAACCTCTTGTGGTGTCGAAACAGCCTGGCTATCTGGTGTCGACACAATATTGATGTCTGGTGTCGACACAATCTTGATCAAGTGTCGACACAGTCTGTCTGTGTGTCGATATAGACTTTCTGGGTGTCGACACAATCTGCCTGGAGTGTCGACACAATTGCTGTGATGGTGTCGACACAGATCCTCTGGTGTCGACTGAGCTAGTGTCGACTGATATGCTTGAGTCTCTGACAGGCTGTTGTAGGCTGATCCATGAGATGTTGACTCTTGGCCTAGACTATAGAAATAAACCTATGACCCTTGACTATACATTTTGGGTCAGTCTAAGCAAACCTAATAGTGATCCTTACCCAAATCAGAACTATGGTTCCAACAATCGCCCCCTATTTGGGTGAGGACACTATGTACATAAATACAAGTAAAATACAAGGTAATGAAATACAATCAAATCTGGATCATGTACTTCTGTTGTTGCTGTTGCTGCTATTACAGCTATTGTTGATCCTTGCCCAAATCTGTATCACTATAATCTGTTGTTGTTGCTGCTGTTATTGCTGGAATCTCCCCCTATGATGTTGCTGGGATTTCTGCAGCTTCATTTACAAGCATCTCCCCTTGCCTGGTTACAGTAAGCACTGGAGCCAGGCACCTAAATGAAGATGGGGGCAGCAATGAGGGCAGAGATTTGAGCAGATAGTGTTCCTGCTTGAATTGCCATGAAGTCACTTTTGCTTGCCCAAATCTGATTAGGATCAAAACTTAGAGAGTTAACAGCCTCTCTCTTCAGCCACTGAATTGTCCTCTATATTGGCTGGAAATGTATCTTTTTCCTGCAAGGAGATGTTAGGAGTTCTGAACCCAGATTACCTTGGATCCCGGTTCTTTTTTAGAATAATCAGAAATAAAAGAGCATTTAGGTTGATCCATGTATCCAAGTGGATGATATTTCCTAGGAGGGATTATCCACTTATTGAAAGGATTATTAAAATGCTGACTTTGAGAATAAGTTTTAAGAGAACAAAAATTTCTGTCAATAGAATCTGGGATCGACGATTTCTGGTGGAATCGTCGAACTGAGTTTGACGATGTTCGATGAGATCTTCGATCTATGTTCACAGAATGATAATAATTATTTTCTGTGGTCCATTTTCTGTCGATCTCTGTTCAACGAATTATATTCATTTCGTCGAGCACAGATTCCTGAACAGTTCATGTCAAAATCTTTGTTCAGAGTTCGTCGATTTGAGTTCGATGAATAATATTGATGTCGTCGATCTCCGTTCGACGAATTATGTTGAACTAAGATTTTCTGAAGATTTTTACCTAATAATCTGAAGTTGGTTTTAAATTTTTCTGAAGAAAAATCAAGGTTTGAGATTACTTGACCTGCTGATTCTTCATCAAAATCTGATTCTCCATCATATTTAAATTCTCTATCATAACTGCTGCAAGATGCATTGATTGCCATCAGACAAAATTCCTTTGCCTTGGCCTCATCTTCTTCTTCACTGGAGCTGGAAGATGTGGATTCATCTTCTGTGTCACTCCATGTTTTAGCCACAAATCCTTTGTCCTTTTTGTGCTTGCTGGAAGAGGGCTTGTAGTAATTCTTGCTTCTTGATTCCTTCTCTCTAGTAGGGGTTTGGTCATATTTTGGCTTGCTGTCATTTCTGGATGACTCCCTTCTGAAGTCCTTCTTTCCATCTTATAAAACCTTTTAGCAAACAGGCTCATCAGTTCTTCATTTGTTGATGATGCCACTGTCGTCTCAGCTGCCTTGAAAGCAATGTTGTGTTCTCTTCTTGCTAGAGGAGGAGTTCTTTGCTCTACTGCTTCTCTGGACTTGATTAGTTGCTCATAAGATTTGAGCTTTCCCAGAAGAGATTCAGTTGAAATCTCATTCAAGTTTACTAGCCTCTTTGATTGGCCAAATCTTGGTATCCCATGAGCTTGGGAAGCACATTAAAATCTTGTCATTTACTTCAGTCAATGTGATTTCTTTATCCAAGGTTCTTAGCTCACTGATGATGGAACTAAGCATATTGTACATCACTTCAACTGTTTCTTCTTCATCCTTTCTGAAGTTTTCATATAGTGTGAGAAGACTTGATCTTCTATCTTTTCTCTCATCTATTGAGCCAACAACCATGTGGTTTAGTGAATCCCAGATTGCTTTTGCAGAGGTGCACTCAGCCACCTTCTAAAAGATGTCATCTGACATGGTCTGAGCCAATATGTTCATAGCTTTGGCATCAACAAGCTTTAGCTTTTTCTGGGCTTCTGAGGCTGCAAATGATGTAATGGGACCTGTCAAAATTGAATTGTATATATCTTCATCAATAGAGTTCATATACAATCTAATTCTTGCCTTCTAGATGGCAAACCTATTTAGTTTACACACTGGAGTTCTGGTGCTTGCATAATCCATGTTCTTGGATGTAGCAGTGTATAAAATTTAAAAGGAAATAAATAAAATAAATGTGTAGATCTAACAAAGGATCTTTGGTTCAAGGGTTAGCTTGTCCAACCAAAGGAATCTGGCTTTGATACCAATTGAAAGTGAGGGGTTAGATCTACTATACTCTAGAGGGGGGTGAATAGAGTATATATGCAATAATAAAAATTATTACAGCTTTTGCTGTAAGTTAAAAGTGTAGAACTAATAAACTACCAAGCAGTAAATCTAAAGTACAAGCACAAACACATGAACATCATGAACACATGAAAAGGTCAACCAGACGACACAAGAATATTATAGTGGTTCCCCCTAACTGGGTACATCCACTCTTCTACCACCCTGGTAGGAATCCACTCAGGTTTTTGATCAGGTGCCTGACACCAATGGGTTTTGATCAGGTCCCCAAAAACAACTCAAGTCTTTTGATCAGGAGACTTGCAACCAGGAATCACTTTTGAAGGGAGATGACAACCCTTTATACAGGAGGAGGAAGAGAGTGATTTTATCTTCTCTGTCAACAATCAGAGAGAAGATTTATGTGGATTGAAAGATATTGTCAAAGCTCCCCCTGAGATTGAAAGGGGTTCATGCTGGGAAGCTTTGTACAGGGTGATAGGCCTTCAGACTTTGAGCCATGACCAGAGGAATCTTCAGGAGCTTCTGACTGATATGTTGTTTGTTGTCCTTGAAGTTGTCCTGCAGAGATAAGGAAGAAGAAGACTTTTGATATTGTTTGATTGTTCTTCTTCTTCTTATAGCTTATCTGCTTCTTTCGTTCTCTGGCTTCTACTGTGTCCAAATCCTGAGAGAGAGGACCAAAAGAATGTATGATGCAGACTGTTTTTCTTTGATTGTCTGACTGTGTATTCTTCTTCTGTATCTCTCGTTGTATTCACTGATTCTATCTAAAAGACATTTGAATTCTTTAGCTTTAATGACGGAAGAAACATTCCCGATAATGGTAATTGCTCGGAAATTGAGTTGCATTAACTAATGATTTATTTCATACTTAATTTGTTCTCCAAATGGTTATATTCACGAGAATGTATGGCATTAAATATGATGGCTAATCTCCATTAATTAAGCCATAATTATTGCTGCCAACTATAACTAAAGTTTGGAATCCGCCACCTGTAATCTTCAAAAAATCGTCGACCAGAACTCGTAGATCGTCGTGCTCAGTTTTTATTTCGTCGAGCTGAGAACCTTCGAGTACACCGATCGTCGACCTGAGTTCGACGTTCGTCGACCTGAGTTCGACGTTCGTCGAACTCAGCTGGATTTCGTCGAGCTGAACTTCTGCTGATTTCGTCGACCTACATTCGAAGTTCGTCGAACTGAGTTCGACTATCGTCGAACTGATTTTCTGACTGCTTCAATTCTGGAATACTGGAATGTGTCGCCACAAGTTGATGTCGACAGATGATCTGCACAATTGTTGTTGGTGTCGACAGATGATGTGTGTGTCAACACAACCTCTTGTGGTGTCTGATGAGTCCACATTTTACACTGATTTTTGGACTCATCTGGGCTAGTTTTATCATCTTAGCACTACACTTGAGAGCCTTTATTGCTTATTTGTGTTTATGTACCTATTTCATGATTAAGTGCACTGTAGGCCCGCATCTGTGTGCTTTCTGTGTTTCCATTTTGTTGTTATTCTTTAGCCCTATCTCGGGGATGTGGTGTGCACGTTCTGGTGGCCTTTCTGCCCCTTATGCTCGTACAGTGGTCGTGTGCGTGCTCCAGAACTGCTCGGGAGACTCCGATAATGCATAATACTGCGCACGACCACTGGACTTACTGCGCACGACCACTGGTCGTGCGCCACTGTTCGTGCGCATTACACCCCCTTTTTCATAACCCTGTCTCGGTAATCGCACGAGCACTGGCCATAGTGCGCACGACCACTGGTCGTGCGCCACTGCTCGTGCGCTTATATGCTGATGCTTCTTGTCCAGGTTGCAGGTTTATTTGGAAAAGCCGCACGATCATCGACCTACAGTGCGCACGACCACTGGTCGTGCGCCACTGATCGTGCGCACTGCTTCTGCTGCCTCCGTATATAAGGCCCTGCTCCGCGTTTTAGGTCAACGCCTGTCATTTGCTGCGATCGGAGAGTGCGCGGGAATCGCCTTTTCACTTCTCCAGCTGCTCCATCACTTCCACCTTCGTCGGGAAGCCATTTCCAACTACTCCGAAGCTTTTCAACACTCCGGCGAAGCCCTCGGCCATTGGTGACTTCAACTCCAAGCTTTCCTGCAGAGTTGGTGAAGTAGATAACCTAGAGAACAGACTTAAAGGCCTTCGAGGTGACAGATCGTTGGTACCGGAAGCCTCCTTGGACTGAGCCCGGAAGCGGATTGACAACTCGCTACTCCGGCCACGACCCGCGGTGGATCTTCATTCTCTTTTGGTTTACTCCTCTTCCCCTTCCTCTGTATTATGAATGTTTTGAGCAGTGTAATGAACATTTCCATCCCTGAACATCAAGTTTACTTTCTAGTTAATGGAATGTTAGTTTCTTCTTATGCTTGTGAGTTCTGTCTGTGAATGCGCCTCGCTCACCCCACATCCACTTCATTCCTGTGCCTTGTCTGATTGCAATCCACACAAGAACACTGCAATCCATTAGCTTCCCTTCCACTCGCCCAACTGAAGTTCGGCATAGCGGCCGACAAACCCACTTCACCTTGCGAAGCGGTGCCGTCGACCCGCATAGCTTTTACTAGTTCAGTAGATCAAACATCCACAATCTCCCTAGTCCGCTATTTCCTTTTTGTTCTATTTTTAACTCTCATAACGATATTCTCGTACTGTTGCCGTTCTACGCTAATTGCATTCCTCAAGAGACCGACACTTGGGGATTTATTCCCAAAACTTTATTACTTGTGCGACCGGTGCGCTTGCCGTATTACACGCATCAAGTTTTTGGCGCCGTTGCCGGGGAATGCAACTGTAGAGCGACTTCGGATGACTTCCAATATTGTTATAAGAGTTAGTATTGTTTTGTTTTGACTGATGTTTCTTCTAGTGTGTAGTGTTTGCCGCAGTGAATGCAGGGTCGAGGCACAGGAGATCTAGTAGCTTACTACCCCTTTTTCATTCAAGCCTCTTTTAATGACTACAATTCAGCAGCAGACTTATAAAGCAAGCCTTATCAACCTCACATACCGAGCAGAAACGGGAAATAACAGTTTCGAGATCTCGCCTGACCTCATCAAATACATCATCAAAAACTGTCAATTCAGCGGAGACGGAAAAATAGATGCACTATGCCACGTGCAGCGGTTCTTAGATATTTACAACACTTGTACTCCAAATGCTGCCAACAACGAGCAGCAGAGGATCCGACTCTTCTCCTTCTCCCTGAAAGACGAAGCAAAGCGATGGTATCAAGATATTCGGAAGGGAATATCCTCATCCTGGAAACAACTCGAAAGGAAATTTTTGGCCAAATTCCGACAACCGATGCTAGCAATAGACAATTACAAGGAGCTAATCACCTTCACCCAAAGAAATGAAGAGACCTTGTTCGATACATGGGAGCGTTTCCAGTCCCTGCGATGGGAATGCTGCAGAGTGGAAATGTCAGACATCCTCCTAATCCAAACTTTCTACTTCGGCATTGCAGACAGATTCCGGCCATTACTTGACATCGCAGCTGGTGGAACCCTGTTTAACAAATCCAGTGAGGATGCCTGGGAAGTTATAGACAACATTGCCCAAACTAGTAGGCATTGGAACTACCCGCCTTCTTCCGACTTTCCGGTAGAGATAAATTCAGTAGTCTCTGATGAAGCCACCGACCACAATCTCTCGTCAAAGACAGAGCAATTTTTTTCTTACGCGTGCAAAATGATGGAGATGTTCAATGACCAAGCCACCACCATTCAGCGCCTACAAACCGCCATAGGGATTCTCACGGAACGTTACTATGTTCAGTCAATCAGAAACAGGAAACGGTACATACTATGAGATTGAGAAGCGGAAAAAGCCTAGAGAGGGCCTCGCCTCCTGACCCTCCCACACAATCACTCCGCGAGCCCATCGTCGATTTGATAAAGGAACCCCCGTCCTCACCTACCGCACAAGAACCCATGGCAGTACTACAACCTGTGAAGAACGCCGTGAAGCGCCATTTCCCCACCGACTGCAAAACGAAAAGGCTGAAAAACAATTTCATAAATTCCTTGAGATCATGAAAGGAGTGCAAATAAGTATACCTCTGACAGAAGCTATCACTCAGATCCCAGGATATTCCAAGTTCCTAAAGAAACTCATCACACAGCGTAAATCTTTAGAAGGACTGAAAACGATCAATCTCACTGAAGAATGCTCAACTCTCCTCGCCAACTATTCCCCAACCAAACGAAGAGATCCGGGCAGTTTTACCATTCCCTGCAGAATTGGCCTCCACCGATTCGGACGCGCATTATGTGATTTGGGAGCTTCAATAAATCTAATGCCGCTCTCCGTCTTCCGCGAGCTAGGAGTTGGGATTCTACAGCCAACCCACCTGAGATTGCAATTAGCTGACAGATCGGTAAAACAACCGGCCGGAATAGTCGAAGATCTTACTGTCATGGTCAACAACCTCGCCTTCCCAGCAGATTTCGTCATTCTTGACATGATGGCCGATCCCAAAGTGCCTATAATACTAGGACGACCCTTCCTTGCCACGGCCCGTGCCATTATCAATGTTGACCAAGGAGAGCTCACCCTAAGCCTGGGGGACGAAACGATTTCTTTCAACGTCCACGAACCTTCCCAACATCTCAGAATCACTAATTGGGACGAAGCAGATTTGATCGACGAACCGGACTTGTACAGCGAAATGATTCTTGACCCAGCCGAGCCAGTGTGGGAAGAGGAGGATGCCACTAATGTTCCGAGCACCCCGCATCCAACCAAAGAACCGTTCATCACATCTACCATCACAACCACTGCCACAACTCTGAAGACACTGCCTGAATCCCTGAAATACGCTTTCTTAGAGGAAGGCACAGCGTGCCCAGTCATTATCTCTGCATCTCTCTCCGTCGACAACGAACTCGCCTTGGTCAATGTCTTAAAGAAATACAAAAATGTGTTTGGACGTTCATTAGCTGACATAAAAGGGATCAGCCCGGCGTTTTGCATGCACAAGATTCTGCTTGAAGATCAATACAAGCCGTTGGCACAACCTCAAAGGCGACTGAACCCCAAGATGCATGAAGTGGTACAGGCCGAAGTAATAAAATTGCTTGATGCAGGTATCATTTACCCAATCAGCGACAGCAAATGGGTCAGCCCAGTGCAAGTGGTGCCCAAAAAGGGCGGGATTACGGTGGTGGCCAACGAAAAGAATGAATTATTACCCACCCGCGTGGTCACCGGGTGGAGAGTCTGCATAGACTACCGGAAACTGAATGAGGCCACCCGCAAAGATCATTTCCCGCTGCCCTTCATCGACCAAATGCTGGAAAAATTGGCCGGTCAGGAATACTATTGTTTCCTCGACGGGTACTCTGGATACAATCAAATCACAGTTGACCCCGATGACCAAGACAAAACGACGTTTACATGCCCTTCCGGCACCTTCGCATTCAGGAGAATGCCATTCGGATTGTGCAACGGCCCAGCAACCTTCCAGCGATGCGTGATTGCCATCTTCGGTGACATGATTGGAGACTTTCTCGAAGTCTTCATGGACGATTTTTCCCTTTTTGGTAACAGCTTCGATTCCTGCCTTGTGAATCTAGACAAAGCTCTGAAGCGTTGTGAGGATACAAACCTTGTCTTGAATTGGGAAAAATGCCATTTCATGGTTCGCGAGGGCATTGTCTTAGGCCACAAAGTCTCTCACAGGGGGCTCGAAGTCGACCAAGCAAAAGTCAGTATCATCAAAAATCTTCCTCCTCCATCTTCCGCCAAGGGGATCCGCAGCTTCTTGGGACATGCCGGTTTCTACAGAAGATTCATCAGTGATTTCTCCTCCATATCCAAGCCCCTCACAAATTTGCTGGCCAAGGACATCCCGTTTGACTTCGAAAAAAATGTATGCAGGCCTTCGAGACTCTCAAAGATCGACTCATCTCCGCTCCAATCTTGGTGGCACCAGATTGGACTTTGCCTTTCGAAGTCATGTGCGACGCAAGCGATGTTGCAGTCGGAGCAGTGCTCGGTCAAAGGAAAAACAAAATCTTTCATACTATTTCCTACGCCAGCCGGACTCTCAACGATGCTCAACTGAACTATACCACTACAGAAAAGGAGCTATTGGCAGTGATCTTCGCTTTCGAAAAATTCCATTCATACCTAGTGTTATCTAAGGTCATTGTGTACACTGACCATGCCACACTAAGGTATTTATTCAAAAAAAAGACGCCAAGCCCCGACTAATCCGTTGGATTCTTCTTCTACAGGAATATGACATCGAGATCCGAGATAAGAAAGGGGTCGAAAACGTCATCGCCGATCACCTATCAAGATTGGAGAGCAACACCGCAGGAGTTGTCCCCATCTGCAACCGCAACGAGATTGCCGACTGCTTCCTTCCCCATCTGTTCGCTCACTCGATCGACAATCCCGTGGTACGCAGATATGGCCAACTACCTCGCCTGCAAATCTGTCTCCCCTCACCTGTCATCGCAGCAAAAGCGAAAACTATTGTCCGACGCCAAATATTATTTCTGGGAAGACCCGTTACTATTCCGTACTTGCAACGACAGCATCATCCGGCGTTGTGTACCCGAGACCGAATTTCAATCCGTCTTAACACACTGCCACGATCGGGAGGCCGGCGGTCATTTCGGCGCCACCCGAACAGCACGCAAGATACTGCAATGTGGCCTGTTTTGGCCAACCCTTTTTAGAGACACACAAGCTTACGTCGCAAAATGCAATGAATGCCAAAGGACAGGGAATATCTCCAAGAGGATGAAATGCCTCTCAACAATATGCTCGTCTGCGAACCATTCGACGTTTGGGGAATTGACTTCATGGGACCCTTCCCCATGTCGCATGGCAAACTCTATATTATTGTCGCAGTAGACTATGTTTCCAAATGGGTCGAAGCCGAGGCTGTCGCAGCAAATGATGCCCGCACCGTTTTGAATTTCCTACACAAGAACATTTTCTCTCGATTCGGCGCCCCGCGCACCATCATCAGCGATGGCGGGAGCCATTTTTGCAACAAGTCGTTCTTGCAACTCATGAAGAAATTTGGAGTACACCACAAAATCTCTCTTGCCTACCATCCCCAAACCTGTGGGCAAGTCGAGGTCTCCAATCGCGAGCTCAAAAGAATCATCGAAAAATCCATCCATTCCAACCGAAAAGAGTGGGCCAAAAAGGTCGACGACGCCTTATGGGCGTACAGAACCGCCTTCAAAACCCCTATCGGTATGACCCCTTTTCAACTCGTCTACGGAAAAGCTTGCCACTTACCAGTCGAGCTGGAACACAAAGCACTATGGGCAACCAAATTGCTAAACATGGACATCGAAGCCGCAGCCGATAAGCGCCGCACTCAACTGAACGAATTAGAGGAGCTCCGGCATTTTGCATACGAAAATGCGCGGATATACAAAGAAAGAACAAAAAATGGCATGACCGTCACATCATCCCAAAGACTTCCAACCAGGCGACCAAGTCCTGCTGTACAATTCCCGCCTCCGCTTATTTCCCGGCAAACTCAAATCGCGGTGGAGCGGCCCTTTCACAGTGATCGGAGTCTCCCCTTTTGGCGCCATCGAAATAGTCGGGAAAAGCGGAGACAATTTCAAAGTCAATGGGCACCGGTTAAAATTATATGATGGCGGCGCAACCACCGGCGACTCTCAAAGCCTGCAGCTCGCCGACCCCACGCAAAGCAATGGCGACACTCCTTGAGTGAGTGGAACTCACCACAGAGCTAGTCTACCACGCCTTCTGTTTCTTTTCTATTGTTTATATTTTCTGAGCAAGACAGCTACTATATTTTTGTGAGCGCCCATCTGGGAGCCGACTGTTGTCTTTTCTTTTTTTTTTATGTATCGAACTCTCTATTTGAACTGCTAATACAGGTATTTGGTCCACCTTAAGGACGGTAAACAAAAGGGCTTTCGGGAGACAACCCAAGTTGGACCGTTCGGTCCTATGCTGTGTTTTGAGTTCGTTTATTTCTTCATATATATATATTTGTCCATATTTTGTTTGGCTTGCATCCTTTAATCGCAGGTGCAGGAATATTTGAGGCGCGGCAACTTGGCCGCACTTGGACATCTCATTGCCCGACTGGTATGCTCAATTTTGAGCATAGGTACTTCCTACCCTAGCTATTTCTCCTCTTTGGAATGCTTATTTTTATTCGTTGTCAACTTTAAGTCTGGGGGGGAGTATGCCTGTGGTCACTACACCGCACTTTCTGTTGCATTCCAGTTTCTTATTTACTTATTTCTTGTTTTTTTTGGTTGCACACACTGAATCACCCACACGAGTGCGCTCTTACCCACGCGCACAACCCGAGTTAAATTTATTGCTTTTGTGTAAACTTTAAAATAGTGGTACTGGCTTAGGATTTCAGGATTGAGTAGTTCGAAACTCATGCAGTGCTCCTAATCGAATACTCATGGTTTGTGTAGAGTTAGGATAGAACTAATTTTTCTTTATGCTCGTAGAATTATTCTTTTCTGCACACGTAAATATTTGTTTATACTGCTCAAAATCTGAATCTGGGATAATCAAACGATAGTGTAGGAATGTGTGTAGCCGCCACTAGACTCGTATTGCTCGAGTCGGGGGGGGAAGGATCATCTTTCTCGGTGGCTAAGAACTTGCCCTAAGCTACTCTCGAAGCATTGGTGCACGGTTAGTTAAGCGTGAGCATGACGTAGGCCTTCTTTTGGCTAGTTTGAGCCTTGTTTAGCCATTCCTACCTGTTAACCATTGCATGCCAAATTTGTGCCTACCCTTCCTTTGATCCAGCTCCACTCACTTTCACCAAGGCCTGAAGCTAAACCCACCTTCGCAATCAAATGCTTGAGCTGATTTGTATTTCCTGTTTTGCCGAGGTTGTGATTAGTGGACATTGTTTTTGGGGTGCTGATTTTATTCCCGTTTTGATTGCTTCGTTTGGGGATTGCTAGCGCAGAAAAGAAAACAACAGTTTACGAAAATAAAAAGCTGATTCGCGCAATAGAAAAAAACAAATATATATATGAAAGAATTGCTTTGAGATCTCGATCCCCATCCTCTTTATTGAATTTGGTCGGGTTCAGCCGTGTTCACACCCGGATTTCAAGCTAAGTCTGGGGGCGTGTGCCCCATTCTTTTCTAAGTGGCTGTTTTGGTTTGGGTTGTTTTCGCTCGCTTTGGTTGCATAGAGCCTTCATGTTTATCTTTGACCACCAAGCCGTCGCCTAAGCCCCATTTCCTCCTACAAGTCCTACTGATTCACGCTTGAGTCTAACCCGCGCCGTGGAGAGAGTGTGAACGTGCAAGCGTATGGTCCCCGACATTGGTGGATTCCTTGGAGGTGATCCTGAGTCCCGAACTTTGGCAATTCTCACCTTAGTGGCCTGCCTACTTTCTTCCTGCACATGATCGCACGATTCTCCAGAATTCTAATTTTGAGCAATTACAATATTTATTTACGTCTGTCGAATAGTTTAAACTACGTTGTATAATTAAAAAGTTTTTCTATTATATCTTCTATACTCATGATATATTTGATTTCTCGTCTTACTTCTTTTTGAAATTTCTGAGCCAGTTAGCTATCTTCGAGTCCATGGAGTAATGATTTGCTCGGGACGTGCAAATGGTTAAGTCTGGGGGTGTGATGAGTCCACATTTTACACTGATTTTTGGACTCATCTGGGCTAGTTTTATCGTCTTAGCACTACACTTGAGAGCCTTTATTGCTTATTTGTGTTTATGTACCTATTTCACGATTAAGTGCACTGTAGGCCCGCTTCTGTGTGCTTTCTGTGTGTTTCCATTTTGTTGTTATTCTTTAGCCCTATCTCGGGGATGTGGTGTGCACGTTCTGGTGGCCTTTCTGCCCCTTCTGCTGGTACAGTGGTCGTGTGCGTGCTCCGGAACTGCTCGGGAGACTCCGACGATGCAGGAATACTGCGCACGACCACTGGACTTGCGACTGCGCACGACCACTGGTCGTGCGCCACTGTTCGTGCGCATTACACCCCTTTTTCATAACCCTGTCTCGGTAATCGCACGAGCACTGGCCATAGTGCGCACGACCACTGGTCGTGCGCCACTGCTCGTGCGCTTATATGCTGATGCTTCTTGTCCAGGTTGCAGGTTTATTTGGAAAAGCCGCACGATCATCGACCTACAGTGCGCACGACCACTGGTCGTGCGCCACTGATCGTGCGCACTGCTTCTGCTGCCTCCGTATATAAGGCCCTGCTCCGCGTTTTAGGTCAACGCCTGTCATTTGCTGCGATCGGAGAGTGCGCGGGAATCGCCTTTTCACTTCTCCAGCTGCTCCATCACTTCCACCTTCGTCGGGAAGCCATTTCAACTACTCCGAAGCTTTTCAACACTCCGGCGAAGCCCTCGGCCATTGATGACTTCAACTCCAAGCTTTCCTGCAGAGTTGGTGAAGTAGATAACCTAGAGAACGGACTTAAAGGCCTTCGAGGTGACAGATCGTTGGTACCGGAAGCCTCCTTGGACTGAGCCCGGAAGCGGATTGACAACTCGCTACTCCGGCCACAACCCGCGGTGGATCTTCATTCTCTTTTGGTTTACTCCTCTTCCCCTTCCTCTGTATTATGAATGTTTGAGCAGTGTAACGAACATTTCCATCCCTGAACATCAAGTTTACTTTCTAGTTAATGGAATGTTAGTTTCTTCTTATGCTTGTGAGTTCTGTCTGTGAATGCGCCTCACTCACCCCACATCCACTTCATTCCTGTGCCTTGTCCTGATTGCAATCCACACAAGAACGCTGCAATCCATTAGCTTCCCTTCCACTCGCCCACTGAAGTTCGGCATAGCGGCCGACAAACCCACTTCACCTTGCGAAGCGGTGCTGTCGACCCGCATAGCTTTTACTAGTTCAGTAGATCAAACATCCACAATCTCCCTAGTCCGCTATTTTCCTTTTTGTTCTATTTTTAACTCTCATAACGATATTCTCGGTACTGTTGTCGTTCTACGCTAATTGCATTCCTCAAGAGACCGACACTTGGGGATTTATTCCCAAAACTTTATTACTTGTGCGACCGGTGCGCTTGCCGTATTACACGCATCAGGGCGCACAGCCTGGCATCTGGTGTCGACCCCATATTGCTGTCGGTGTCGACACAATCTTGAATCAAGTGTCGACCACAGTCTGTCTGTGTGTCGACATAGACTTTCTGGGTGTCGACACAATCTGCCTGCAGTGTCGACACAATTTGCTGTGATGTTGGTCGACACGATCCTATGGTTTCGACTGAGCTAGTGTCGACTGATATGCTTGAGTCCTGACAGGCTGTTGTAGATGAAAATCCATGAGATGTTGACTCTTGGCC
>CM077160.1:117543905-117649615 GCA_039583875.1 Platanthera guangdongensis | reverse complement strand
AATTTCCTCCATCTCCTCACCCAGCTGTACTTCATTGTCTTCATCAGCAGCTGTGGGTCTTGTACTCCCCTATACAACCATCATCCATTTTCCTCATCCTGTCTTGCAGGTTGGTCTTCACTAATGGTTAGCTTGTCCATCTTTTCCTTCAAACTATAGAGCTACAAGAAGTGCTAGACCGCTCAAAGTTAATTAGCTTAGATTCATCAAAAACTACATGGACAGATTCTTCTACAGCTTGAGTAGTCAAGTTGTAGATCCTGTATGCCCTACTATTTCTGCTGTACCCAACAAGTATCACATCTTAAGACTTGACAGCAAACTTAGTTAAATAAGACTTATCATTGTTAAGTACATAACACTTGCTACCAAAGATCCTAAAATAGGATATATTTGGTTTTTGCCCTTCAGAATCTCATCGGGAGTCTTCTTGTGGCTTTTGTTGACGGAAGCTCTATTGAGAGCATGACAAGCAGTGTTTACTGCCTCAGCTAGAAATATTCTAGGAGAGATGTATCACTTAGCAGTGTTCTACCAGCCTCAATAAGTGTTCTATTTTTCCTTTCAGCAATTCCATTTTGCTGGGGAGTTCTAGGTGATGAGAATTCTTGATAAATTCCAAGTTCTTCACAGAACTTTGTCATGCAATCAGACTGAAACTCAGTCCCATGGTCACTTCTAATTAACCACAGAACTGTTGAATTTATTCTGTATTTGCTTAACAAATGTTTGGAATACAGTTGGAGTTTCAGATTTCTTACTCAGAAAAAATACCCAGGCAAATCTGGAAAAGTCATCAATAACCACAAAGGTATAGACTTTCCTACCTAGACTGTGAACTGGCATAGGACCAAATAGATCCATATGCAGGAGGTACAAACACCTCACTGAATCTTTGGTATCAAGACTATGGAAGGAAGTCTTGGTCTGTTTGCCGTTTTGGCAAGCTCAACATACACCCTCCTTGATGCACTTGACATGAGAACCATTCAACACTAACTCTTTACTAAAGAGTTGACCTATAGTCATCTAGTTAAGGTGAGCTAGCCTCTTGTGTCATTTGACACAATGAGAAGCTTTCTCAACTGCAACTAGGAAAACATGAGAATCTTTATTCTCACACACAAAATTTAGACGATAGACATTTCCTTTTCTATAACCTGACAAGATGACCTCTTGATCACTTGTTCTTCTAATCTGACACTCATTCTTAATAAAAGAAGTGTCATAACCAAGATCACTTAGTTGACTTATGCATATTAGATTATGTTTTAAACCTTTCACATAAGCCACTTGAGTGATAGTGATTGAGTTATTAGAAATTTACCAAAACTTTGATTACTCCCTTTTCTAATCCACCAAAGATAACCTTTGGGTCATCCAAAGTGGGAGTATAGTCCTTTAGCAACCTTCTAGTTTCCAGTCATGTGCCTAGAACATCCACTATTCAGAACCATATTGGGTATGGTCACTTGGACTCACCTGCATCAAATAAAATTACCTAACCTTAGATCCCCGATAGTTATTGGGATCTAGGTTCAGGTTAGATTGAAATTTGACATGCTTTCCTACAGCCTTTATGACAGGTAAGCTGGCATTTTTCTTGACAGTAGTGTTGTGCCAACAATCAATGGTATAATGACCCACTTTGCAACAATACCAGCACTCATATCTGTTGTATCTTCTTTTAAGTACGAGCTTAATAGCATTGCTGTCAGCAGTCCTTAATTCTGTAGGAACAATGGTCCTTTTATTGAGTGCTGGGGCTGGTGCATCAAACACTGATGATTCCTGAAGAACATGGTGTGTTTGTCCATGGGCTGCCCTATTGGCATTTACACCCTTGTCATTCTGATCACTATACTTACAGTGACCATGTGCGATATCATGGTCATATCTGTTAGTAGGTTGCATCACTTTCCTGAAAGGAATAGGGGGTTTGGAGGCAAGAGGCTGAACTGGGGCTTTGCCTTTCCTTTTTGAACTAGTTGCCCTTGTTCTTACCTTGAAGCCTAATCCTTTCTTACCCTCTTGTGCAATGAAGTTATCAATTAAGGGTAAGACTGATTTTGGCTTTGAAAATTTAGCTACAAGATCCCTCTCTCGTTGAAGTTTTATTTCAAGATTCTTGATACGATTATTTTTGAAGGTAATAGTTTCCATCTGAATGATTGTGATCTTTTTCAGTTGGCTTACTTCCTTCAATTTCAGATCCAGCTCTTTTGCTGATTCTGAAGCATCTTTCTTGAAGGAGGCAATTTCCTTAGCCTGCTTTTTGGCAAGGGTTCTGCTTTTCTTGAAAGCTTGCAATAGATCGCCGTATTTATTAATTAGTTGATCCATATCCCCTTTAGATTCAGAATCATCCTCATCACTTGATGCTGATGCTTCTGATTCTGTCCAAGTATAATAATCAGAAATTGAAGATAGACTGTTTACATTACTAGGACCAGACTGATCCTGGTACTGATCTTCCTCAGAAATAGCCATCAGCCCTCTATACTGATGATCATCAATCCCATTTATAGAGTTCAATATTTGCAAGAATTCAGTCTCTTCAGAATCATCTTCTGTTGTGAACAGTCCAATATAGGCTTCAGCTTCAGCCTCTTCTCCTGAATCTGATGATGAGCAGTCAGTCCAACTTTTCTACTTCTTTGCAACAAAACAACTCTCCTTATTGCCCTTATTTTGGTGCTTCTTCTTGTCATTAGATTCCTTTCTTTTATCAGGGCAGTCAGCTACAACATGTCCAGACCTGTTGCAACAATAACAAACAATCTTAGAAGAAGTTATTTTGTTTGGTTTAGTGTCATACCTATATTTCTTAGAAGATTTTTTTCTGGTAGTAGTCATCCTTGGACTATGAGGAGGATGGCTTGGTTCTCCACTGTTTTTTCTTAATGAATCTTTGGAATTGCCTTGTGAAGGCAGCAAAGTCTTCATCAGAATTAGGGCTGTCTGATGTGTTATTGTCCGAATTATCTAAGTTGACTTCAGCAGCTTTCCTAGGAGGAGATGGATACATCCTCATGTCCTTCTTTGTGTCTTCAACCTTGAAGTCCATAGATTTCTCTTTGTACTCAGACATATTACTTTTCTCTTCCTCCTTTCTGACCATAAGCTGCATCTCAAATGATAGCAGTTTTCCAAATAGGGTTGGTGGAGAGGTGTCTGTAAGTCTGGCCACTTCCCTGATGACACATATCTTCGTATCCCAGTCCTTTGTTAGTGTTCTGAGAAACTTTTCATTGAGCTCATATGTGCGGAAGACTCTTCCATATGACATTAGCTCATTAACTATTCTGAAAAACTTCTTATAGCACTCAGTTATGCTGTCTGTTTTGGTTTGTCGAAAACATTCATATTCGTGGTTTAGCATAGACTTTATGTCCTCTCTTACTTCTTCTGATCCCTCCATCTAGACAATCAAAGTGTCTCACATCTCCTTGGAGGTTTTGCAGTGAAACAAGTTTTGAAAGTTGAGTCATCTATAGCACTAACAATTATGTTCTGTGCTCTCTTATCCATTGTGGCTAAGATGATCTCATCCTTTGTCATTTCAGAGTAACTTTTTGGAGTCTTGAGGTTGGCATCAAGAACTGAGATGTTCATAGGAATGAATGACCCTTCTTTAATTGTGATGTAGATTCTTGGGTCAGAAGCTTCCATGAATAATCTGACCCTCTCTTTCCATATGCCAAACATTTCCTTTCTACATATGGGTAATTTCATGGATCCAAGTTCCTTGTGATTTTCACATGAACCCATTTTGGCTAACTGATAACTGCCTTGGGGATCAACTCAGACTATTGAGTCTATTCTTGAGCAACCTCCCTCTGATACCACTTGAAAGAATTGGTTTCAAGATATCCTAAACACCTAGAGGGGGGGGGTGAATATGTTCAATTCCTTTTTTTATTTTGGCAGATAAAATATATTACAGTTAGACAACCTATGCAACAAGTATCACAACACAGATCAAAATAAACACAGTCAACACAGCATGCACACAGAATTACAGTGGTTCCCTAAGAGATGGGTACATCCACTTTACCCCTTCGCCTATCTAACAGTATACTAGATTCGGCCTATCTCCCTTCTTTCTTCTAAAATCTTCAGATCTTACAACTCAGAACCCAGAATGGTTCCTACAGCTCAGACTTCTGAAAGTCATACAACTTAGATTCTATCAGAGAATCCTACCTCAGAGTGAGTCCACACTCCTACCACTCAAGCAATCAAGCCCTACCTCAGCCTCTTCCACCAGGCCTACAACTCAGAGAAATCAATCTCCTACCTCCGGCTAATAACCATACCTCAACTTTTATAGATATATGCTTACAACTCAGATTACAAAAATCCTACCTCAGATATATAAAAGATCTTACTAAATTTGATTTAGAGAATATTTATTTCTTCATCCAATAGAAAGATGACTGGATGAAGACTTCTTGATCTGTTCTGGAATGAAATAACTACTTAGGATTCAACCTGTTTTACCTTCTTCAAATCTTCTTGAATCTGAACAAAATAAGGTTGAACTTTCTTGAAAAGATTGGAGTCGATTCACAATCCGGCTCTCTTCTTCTTTCAGATGTAACTCTGAATTCTTCTTCCAGACTTGTTCAGGATCTGCCTTCTCTTTAACAGAGACTTGTTGATTTCGAGGATGAAAACAAAAACTTAGTTCTCCTCTTTGATAGAACAGGTCTTTATATAGATCTCATCCGAGGTTACCGACTGATCCAGTTTATAACTGCCTTCTGACAGATATGACAGCTTCGTCGGTTATAATAGTTGTCAAGTCTTCACTCTTGACAATTGAACCTTTGCCACTTTTACCTCAGCAGAAAGTGTCAAGACAAAACTTCATATGTGTCAACACAAATGGATCATGTGTCGACACAAATCTTGATGATGTCGACATAGCTCAAGGAATGTCGACAGAGCTCTTCTTTACTTTCTTGACACAACTCCTGAAGAAGGTGTCGACACAAGTCCTGTGTGTCGATACAATCGGCTTCCAGTCTTGACATAGTTGATGTCGACAGAATTCTTGAGTGTGTCGACACAAGTCCTGTATGTCTACACAGTTGCTGTAGACTGAATTTCTGTGTGTCGACATTAGTCATGTGTGTCGACACAATCTGCTTTTGGTGTCGACATATTTCCTTCACAAGTGTCGACACCTGTACTTAGATTATTTTACTGCATTTCTTTATCCTGCACATTGAAAATCAACAACCGATCAAATACATAATGATTTATATCATTGAGTTAAGTGAGGCTTCTCCAAATCAGGTACACAGTTTCCAATGTACCCAACATATACTTTGTATGCAGACCTCTTTGCCTTTCCTTCTATGTCTCCTGTTGCCGCTTATCAATAGGTCCAAGATCTTGGGGCTGAGAACCTTTAACATCGCCCATTCTATGCGGATCTAGCTGAACAACACAAGCACTTCCAAGAACTTCTTGTTGTGTGCTACCTCCTACAGCTTCCTGATTCCTACGACATGATCCGCCAACAAATCTTGGGTGAAGTGGCCTCTCCCAACTTGGATACAACTGCTACACGCATTGCCGCAGTTACATCTCTCCTGCAGCGTCCGCTTCTGTCTTCTCCTCCACCAGAACAATATGCTCACTAGACTCAACGGAGTGGCTTTGGTCGTCGCAACCACCACTCCAATGGTCAAAGTTCTTCGCACTTCCTCTGCTCTCACTGTGGCCGTACAGGGCATCTTGTGGATCGATGCTGGATGAAACATCCACATCTTCGCCCTTCTGGTGACTATTCCACCTCCTCTTCCAAGTCTTCCGCTTCGGTGATCACTTCCTCAGGTAGTGCTCATGTGTTTACGCAAGGTAAATGGATCATCGACTCTGGTGCAACTAATCACATGACGGGCAATCTGCAATGTTTTTCTCTACTTGAAAAATATGATCGGTTGCCCTCGGTCCTTGTTGCAGACGGCTCTCCCTCCCCGGTTCATGGGACGGGAGTTATTCATGTCACTCCATCTCTTCGCTTGGCCGACACTCTCTATGTGCCCAAGTTTCCCTGCAATTTATTGTCGGTTACATCTTTGTGCAAGCAACTTCAATGCTCCGTCATATTTACTCTCACTTCTTGCTCTTTTCAGGATCCGAGCTCCCAACGGATGATTGCTACTGGGACTGAGAGCGGCGGACTCTACTTCCTCGACAATGTTTCTGCTCTGTCAGCCTTCTCCTCCTCCTCTACCGATCTAGTACAATGACATCTCCGCCTTGGGCATCCTCCTCCACGGCTTCTTCATCAGCTTCTGCCCAACGTCCCTTCGGACAGTTCTCCTCTCAACTACGATGCCTGTCAACTTGGCAAGCATCACCGTTCCTCCTTCCCACCGAAGCAAGTTCGTGGTTCTACCCGTACATTTGATCTTGTTCACTCCGACATTTGGGGTCCTGCTCCTACCCTCACCGTTGGTCGGGGTAGCTCTTATTTTGTTACTTTCATTGATGGTTTCTCTCGATGTACTTGGGTGTATCTCTTACGAGAATGCTTTGATATTTTTGATGTATGGACATCATTTTATAATCTAATTAAAAATCAGTTTGATGTTTCTATTAAAGTCCTACACTCTGAAAATGCTAAAGAATACATTAGTCAAGCTTTTTCCTCCTTTTGTATGCAATATGTGATTATTCATCAAACAAGCTGCGTTTACACCTCACAACAAAATGGAGTGGTGGAACGCAAAAATCGTCACCTCCTTGATGTCGCTCGCACCCTGCAAACGCAAATGCATGTCCCTCGCTCCTACTGGGGATATGTTGTTCTCATCTCATTCTATCTCATCAATCACATTCCCTCCACCATTCTCCGCAGTCAAACCCCTTTCTCCATTCTCTATCCAGGAAAGGATCCCTTTTCTCTCCCTCTACGTATCTTTGGGTGCACAGCCTTTGTTTATGATCCCTCCGCTACCCGTGACAAACTATCCCCTCACTCCACCAAATGTGTCTTTCTAGGCTACTCTGTCACTCAGAAAGGCTACTGTTGTTTTGACCCAATTCTTCGCAAGTAGTTCGTCTTCGCGGACGTTATCTTTTTTGAGAATGCTCCATATTTCTTTAACGACTCCTCGCCTCTCCCTGTGGCATCCAGTCTTCCTCTTCCTCTTCCCTCCAGCCCATCCCCTCCTCTCGAGGTATTTCCTCCTCCACCATCTCCATCATCTTCTCATCCCTCCCCACCTCCGCAATCTCCCTCCTCTTCACTGTCGTCGCTCTCTCCTCTCGGGCTAGCTCCCTCCACCACAAATGCTCCGGATACTGAGGAACCTGCTGACCTGGACCTCCCCATTGCCCTTCGTAAAGGGCTTCAGGCATGTACCAAGTATATGCTTGTTGTTGTTGTTTCATATGATCGCCTAATACCTGCTTGCTGGAAGGCTGCGCTGGCTATCTCTTCCACTTCCATCCCCCGTTCCTATCAGGAGGCCCTTACCATTCCACATCGGAAGGCTGTCATGGATAAAAAGATTGCTACTGTCACTGAATGGGGTACCTGGACCCTGGTTCCTCCTCCTTTCGGCATAGATGTTGTTGGCTGTTGTTGGGTCTTTGTGGTGAAGTTCCTCCATGATGGAAATGTTGATCGTTACAAGGCTCGGCTTATTGCCAAGGGCTTTACCCAAACTCATGCAGTTGATTACTTTGACAATTTCTCTCTAGTTGCTCGTCTTAGCACTATTAGGGTCCTTCTCTCTATGGCTGTCAACAGGGATTGACCCATTTCACAGTTGGATGTGACGAATGCCTTTCTTTATGGGGATCTTCAGGAAGATGTCTACATGAAGTAACCTCCAGGGTATGTTGCTCCGGGGGAGACACAGGTTTGTCGGCTCAAGAATGCTATCTATGACCTAAAATAAAGTCCTCACGCTTGGTTTGACAAGTTTAGCGGGATTATTGCGGTCGTAGGTTTTACAAGAAGTTCTGCTGATCACTCACTATTTACTCATAAAACTTCTCTTAGTCTAGTGGTGCTGGCAGTATATGTGGATGATATTTTTCTTATTGGAGATGACCAAGCTGGGATAATATTGACAAAGAAGCATCTTCAGCAACACCTGGTTACAAAGGATATGGGCTCTACAAAATACTTTTTGGGGATACAAATTTCTCGGAAGCTCGATTCTCTTGTCCTCTCCCAACGGAAGTATGCTCTTGACTTGTTAAAAGAGGCAGGGTTGACTGGGGCTAAACCTGCCTGATGTCCCATGACGACTGGAGAAGATAAAATGTGGAAGGATGACTCTCCTCTTCTTTATGATGTTACGAGGTATAGACGTCCAGTTGGTAAACTCATATATCTCACAGTGACGAGACCCGATATTGCCTATGCTGTAGGTAAGGTTACCCAATTCTTGCAAGCTCCTAGGGAGTGTTATCTACAGTCTACTCTGAGGATATTGGAGTATATTAAATTAGCTCCTGGGAAAGGACTTTTTTTTCAGTAAAATGGACATTTGAGGATTGAAGCGTACTCTGATTCAAGCTATGCCGATGACAAGGAGACTGCAATTCAACATCAGGTTTTTGCACCTTTGTGGGGGGGGGGGGGACCTTATAAGCTGGAAAAGCAAGAAACAGTCGGTCGTCTACAGGTCCAATGTAGAAGCAGAATATCAAAGTATGACATCGACCACGTGTGAGTTAAAGTGGTTACAGGCTCTCATGCTTGACTTAGGAGAGGTCTACAACCATCCTCTACCTATGTTTTGTGACAACAAGGCCGCCATATACATCTCTAAAAATCCGGTCTTACATGAGAGAACCAAGCACATTGAAGTTGACTGCCATTTTATCCGTGAAGAGATTATAAAGGAACAAATTTGTACTCCGTTCATCACCTCTGATAAAGAGTTGGCTGATATTTTCACCAAGCCGGTATCCGCCTCGTTCCATCATATTTGCGACATGCTAGGCATGATAGATATATATGCTCCAACTTGAGAGGGAGTGTTGTAGAATAGAGACCGGGCGGTCTAGCTGTCTGTCTCTGGCGGATTGCAGTTCGGGCGGTCTGTCTGTTTCTCTTCAGCGGTTTGGTTGTAGATCTGTTGTTGTTGGTGCTCTGGCGGTCTGTCAGTCTGTCCCTGGCGACTTGGTGACCGGGCGGCATGGCGGACTATTGTGGTGGCTTGTTGTCTCCCTCTGGTGGCTGCCAGGCGGTTTGCTCATTCATCAAACTGCACTGCTTGGTCGTCATGTATTTATGTTAAACCGCTTGTACATGTTATTTTTTAGTCCCACATTATTTATTTGTAATCTCTCACATCTCCTTCATTCTATAAAAGATGGGCTATACCATGTAATACACATCTTTTTTGGAATATAAAAATTTCAGTTTGTCCAATTTCCAGACTCTCTTTTTTTTGTTCGCACAGTCTAGCTGAGGTCGACGAACTCTGATACTTCCTCGGAATCTCAGCTTGATGAAGTGCCTTCTCAGTTCGATGAACTTGGAGCTCAGATTAGCAAATATATTTTCTGTTCGACGATCTTGGAGCTCAGCTCGACGAAGAAGAATTATCAGTTCGACGAACTTGGAGCTCAGGTCGACGAAATCTTTGCTGAGTTCGAATAACTCCTTCCAGGTTCTGTTCGACTAAACTTCTCAACAGTTTATCAAATCGACTAAAGCAGTTTGATTTCAAGTATTAAGACAGTAATACTCTGTTAATTAATGCTCAATATTCTTAAGAATATAGTCGTTTTCTGGCCGCATTAATTATGGATCACAGAGTTATTACACTACCATTTTTACTGGAACAATTGGGGAAATACATTGAAGAAAAAAAAATCAGTCGTTCCAACTCCCAAAATTTATGCAGAAGATTTCAAGGAATTTGAAATTCAAATGGGTTTGAATCAGCAATCAATATATAAAGAAATTTTTCAGTAGATTAAGATAGTGACACACATAGAGAACAAGCAGTAATCAACAACAAGAAGAATGAGAAAATTCTGCAATCAGAGAACAAGAGATAGAGATAAAGAAACATCTTGTTCACCATCTTCTTCTTCAAGCTTTTCTTCCAGCAACACATATTCAATCTGAGACCAAAAGCTCAACCTCTCAGAAACATTTACTGGAAGAAAAAGTTTTCATCTTTGAAGGCCTACACCCTGAAGCAAAGCTTCCACTGCTAATCAGATTTCTATAACTCAGGGGAGCTTTGACAACATCAACACAATCCACTAGTCTTCTCAGAGATTTGAGACAGAGAAGACATCATCTTTTTTTCTTCCACTGTGTACACGGTTATAACTCCCTTCAAAAGTAAAACACATTGGTTCGCAAGTCACCTGATCAAAAGATTTGGTTTGCTTTTTGGACACCTAATCAAAAGCTGAAAGGGTTGCTAGATCTCCCTTATAAAATAGATCTTGTGGTGACATGACACCTGATCAAAAACCTATGGTGGCATGACACCAGATCAAAAACATGTAGTGGATTCATACTAGGGGGTAGAAGAGTGGATGTACCCAGGTTTATTGGGGAACCACTATAAACTCCTTGTGTCGTCCGGTTGTGTTTTACTTTTATTTTCTGTGTTGTGATACTTCTTTTTATTTATTTATATAAATATATATATCACCTATTTTAATCTGCTGTTAAAAAAAAAATTTATTTTAAAATACTCTATTCACGCCCCCCCCCCCCCCCCCCTTTAGAGTTAATTAGATCAATCCCTCACTTTCATGCGTTAAAAGCTCAATACCAAGATCTCTTTCTAACCCACCTTCTATTACAACAACCATTGATCTATTAGTTTCCAGAAGCATCGGGCACAACTGATGGTTGATCACTGCTCAAACCTCTGTTCCCTCTGATACCATGTTAAAATTCCTCAAGATGACTAGGGATATAGCTATGATACCAAGTTAAACTTTCAAAGCTATCAAGATGGCACCTTTGTTGGGTATTGCATCCACAATAACCTAGATTTGTATGAAGTCACCCTTGAACTAAGATGAATTAAGTATGTATTTGATGCTATCTTTTAGTTGAGTGCATGCAGGTCAATATTGCTAAGTGTAGACCAATATCAGTTTACAATGAGTCACTAAACACGGGACCATATAATGTAATCCCTCATTGTGTGATCAATGGTGTTGACTCATGTGTAACATCTCTATTGGGATGCACTTCATTTTTAAGTACTAAATAAATGTAAGAAGGGAATGGTTGTTGATTTCCAATATATAATAAAAGAATTTTTCAGAAATTTACCCAATTCCATTTCTCGAGAAAAGGAATATGTTTCTCGAGAAGTCTAAGTCTATTTCTCGAGAAAGCATAGTTATTCTCGAGAAACATTACGTCTTCTCGAAAAATTCTCAAAATCTGTCTAAGTCCATTTCTCAAGAAGCTAAGTACTCTTCTCGAGAAATCAATTCATTCTCGAGAAATCAAATCTTCTGTTCTCAGAATTTTTGCAAAGTGAATTTCTCGTGAAGGTCAGACCATTTCTCGAGAAAGCAATTCATTTCTCGAGAAATCATATTTTTCTCGAGAAATCTGGCTCCAGTTCGAAAAATGTGCCAAGTCACTGTCTCGAGAAATAATATTCTTCTCGAGAAAACAGTAATTTTCTTCACAAAAATTTCAACAAGTCTTTTCTCGAGAAAGCAAGAAATATACTTCTTCTCGAGAAATGCAGTTGCAGAATTTTTGTTTTTACTGTCTGACGGGATTTCAAATTGTAATCCAAGTTTAGTATGATTGAACTTTCCTTAATCACGTGGATCTTTCCACAATCACTCATGACTGTTCGACGTGATCTATAAATAGTCTTTTCAGACAATTCGCTAACACTAATAATCAGAATTAAAAAAAGAATCGCACCGCAATTCTTCAAGATCGGGATATGCTGCATGCTCTGTCTTCTTCGAGATTCTTCTCTGCGCTCATCTTTCGATCCAGCAATTCAACAAGAGAAAAGATTCGACAGATCCAAGATTCAGGATTCTTCAACATCTATTTGATCGGGTCAGATCCTAGTATTCAGATCAGCCTTCTCAGTTTTCTTCCTCAACCTTCTTCATCAAGTTTTTCAAGTTTCAAGGAGGAAGTCCCTTGAAGATTTCAGATCTGGAAGAGTAAACCATTTTTATTGTCGTTGTAAATTATTTTTTCATTTGTAGGAGCCTTGTCTCTGAGTTTATAGGAGTTTTATCTCCGAGTTTGTTGATCCGTTAGTGGATCGAGTTTGTAGATCCGGTTTGTGGATCGAGTTTGTAGATCTGGTTGTGGATTGGGGTGTAGGAGTGTTGCTCTGAGGTGTAAGATTGTGATAATATGAGAAAGGTGAAGTAGCCGAATCATACCCTTTGTGGTAGATAGGCGAGGCGGGATAGTGGACGTACCCAAACGGGGAACCACTATAAAAATCTTCGTGTTTATGTGTTTGTCTTTTAGATAATTTTTATTCCGCAAAACTTTGCAAGGCAGTACATACATGGCGAGACATGATTCGCCGATGTACAAAGGAATAGAATACAAACAAAGCAAGAACAACAAGACGGGCAGTCTGCCTCAGAGAACGCCGACACCGCTAAGATTTCCAAGCTTCTGTTGCACCTAATTGAACTACGGAGTCGCATAGACAACATACAACCCTTTATTCTGCTGAACACCTTTGTCCGCTCTCTACAAGCCGCCTGACTGCAGAGGTCGCCTAGCTATCAGAGGCTACGAACAAGCCGCAGCCGAACTGAAAAATAGATCACCGAGACCGGCGAACAAGTTAGTGAACTGGGAAAGATGAAGGAGAGAAGACCGGCTGACTGCAACCGTGACCTGCTGCAAACCGCAGATTTTTAACCGCAAGCTCCATGGATCCCTGATCGCAGTCAACACCAAACTCCTGGCTTCTCCGTGCTAGCCGCACAACCTGCAAATAGCATTCCAGTTATCCTTCTCAAACAACGCATACAGAAAATTAGAGCCCGCAGCAATTAACCCACGTTCAACTTATTGTTCATTTAGATAATTGTGATGTCACAGGGGGGTCCTATTTATAGGCGTGGAGAGGAGTATAGTTACTGCCCTAGTAGATAGAAACACCACCCCAGCCCGCAGGTAGCACAAAGGAGTCCACCCAGTCCGCATGGAAATGGCCGGACACCAGCCTATCCGCCTGACATCAAGGAGGCTGTATAGAAGCCAGTCTGCATCCCAACATACACCACACCAGCCGACAACCACAATGTCCACGTCCAAAGGCACAGACCTCCCGGTCAACCAGCGGACATTGCGGACTCCGCGATCAATCTGAACTTGCACAGATTGTGACCAAGTCTCCAACCAGTGAACCTCTAGCACGAGCTCTGTGGACATGAACAACAGTGCACCCAGTCCTCCAGCTCCAATCTAGTTCGCCTAACCGTGAACTTTGTGGTTACCTCCTAACCGCACCACCAGAGGAGAACAAGGGCACACACCAATGCCGATCTCCCGAGCTCCAAGAACAGTCCGTAAAGAGCGAACTCCACGGACTCCAACCCAGTCCAGCCAGACCGCGGATATTCAACCTATCCTCATGGCTACCTACTAGTACACACCACCAGGATGCAACACCAGACTGCTCAGGCTGCACCACCAGTCCACATGACCGTCCGCCCAGGCCGCGCGATCTTCTAGATCAACCCCCACTTTCAATTCAATAATTTCAACAATATCAACTTAACGAGTCTCATATCGATTTAGAGAGTCTCATATCGACTTGTTGAATACCATATCATCTTGGACACATATCCATAATGGTAAGACGCTAACGTCGTGCGGTAGTTGCGACCATTGGTGATAGGCCATCAAACCAATACATTGACTACTAATGATGAGAGTCAATGTTTGAGCTATACCACAATGCATTATCAGTTACCACTACGCATTAGACGACAAACAATAGGGCACGTCATGGTTTCCCTTAATGCCCATAATTATTTATGCATATTCTAAGGCTAAGAGGTGACACTTAGCCACTAGGAGGAGGGCACATTGCGCTGGTTTGACCTTCCAAAGCATGGGAGATATTTTCCCATAATTTCTCAAGGCATGGCTGACCACCCCTTAATATCTTTCCCCCATTTAGCTCTCCCCTCTCTCATTTGAACCATGGATCTTCCTCACACCTTAAGCTTTAGAGCCCGTCATGTTGTTGAAGAAATCGAGCCTTGGATGGAGGTTTGGAGCCTTGTTGTTAAAACGACCACTAGCTCGCCACCATGAAGTTTTATTGTCCATCGACTATCATTAAGGTGTGCTCCCCCCTCTTTCCCTAGGTGCTAGCATCTTAGATCTAACTAGTAGAGACCTTGAGCTCAATTGAGCATGATTTGAGAGCGAGCCAAGGAAAATGGCCAAAATCAATGTTCTCATTCACTATTTTGACCACCTCCGGCCGCCGGACCACCACCCAATGATGTACCTCAACGAGAGGAAGGGGTGGTGGTGTTGGTTTGCCATACATGGGTTTAGGTGGCCTTGGAGAAGAGTTTTATTAGGCTACATGTCAGGAAAATCCCAGCCATCAGACCGGTGGTCATCTGATCAGCTTTAGGATTGGTGCATATTTGGCTATTTTGGTAGACCTGCAATCTGTTGCATGAAACTTTCCATGTCAAGCCTAGTTTTGGGCTGATCCACTCAGATTCGAACCTTGGGCTGAACCTGAAAGTTGTATCTATTGGAAATACCTTTTCGGAATAGTGTGCTACAAAATTTGAGGTGGCTTGTAGCTCCTAAAATTCCATTTTTAGTATATATGCAGCGCACAGTTCATGCAGTCTGCTAGCCATGTTCAAGCCATTTTCTGGGCATGACCCATTTAGATGTGGACCTTGGGCTCAACTTGAAAATTGTAGCCCTTGGAAAGTCCTTTCAATAATATGGTGGCATAAAATCTGAAGTAAACTGTAGCTACCTAGAATGCATTTTTAGTAAACTGTGGCGCAAATTTTAGAGGTCTTCTACGCATGCGAGTAAATTGTGGCGCAAACTTTCAATAATAGGAATATCAAGTGGAAACACATTTAGAAAACTATAATCTATTTCATATAGTTACAAATTCTTTCTACTGTACTTCTACGCATGCGAGTATGTGACTTCATATGGTACTCTGCTTTTCAATTGTTATGCGAGCTCTTGTTTTTCTTGTCTACATGAGAGATAGTTTGCTGGGGATGAGCAAATGTGTAAGTCTGGGAGTGTGATGAGTCTGATTTATACAGAGTTTTTCGGACTCATCTTGCCTCGATTTCACGCACTTGCACTTCCCTTTTAGATTATAATTACTTATAATTCACTTGGTCTTCATTCGTACACAAAGTGCACATTTTGCCCATTGTGGTTCGCAATTGCGCTCTTTTCTGGTGGGGTTAAGCACATGATGCTTCCCGGTGTGTTTTTATAATTGTTTTGTGGTTTTGGACGTGCAGGGGCAGTGCCCAATCCCTTAGCATATCTCTGTATTTTTCGCACGGTCGTGCGTTTTCTATCATGCACGGATGTTTTCCCCGTATGTTTCCTCATCCTGGATGAGATGTTAATTTTGATGGATCAGTGCACCCAAACAACTGCGCCGGGCTGGGCTGCTCCATCCGAAACCACGACGGGGTCCTCATTGCTGCTAAGGTCATGTGCATTTATAGCCGATCGGTGAACATGACAGAGATCTAGAGTGCGCTCCATGGCATCACAATTGCAAAGGATTTTATGTGCACAACATTGGGAATAATTCTAGAGGGAGACTCTGCTTATGCCTGCGCCACATTGAACCGCATTATCTTGGGGCTTTGGGATGGGGAAGTTGAAGAAAGGCTGGCGCACTCAATGAAGGACTGTCCAAGGACTATTATTTCTCTTATCGATCGAAGAGCCAACTCTGCGGCTGATTATGTGGCGAATCAAGCCTGTGTGTCAGATTTTATTTGGGAAAGGGGTATGCCCCTCACCCAAGCTTTTTCTTTCATCCTCTCGAAGGATAGCTTTCCCTTGTAACCATAAATTTTTTGTTTTTATTATATATATAGGCTAATGCCAGCTTCAAGGATGAGATGTTGATTTTCTTGATCCCACATCTGTGTGTTTTTTACTTCGTGCACGGTTTCTCCAACCGTGCGCCGTCATTATGCTAAAATGAGGGGCATGTCGCTGCTCATGCGTTTTGTTCACGCACAGTTGTTTTCAACCGTACAAGAACAAAATCATGAGTTGCATGTTTTGTCTAAAAAATTTATAGTTTATATATATTAATCACGTGTTTTCTTCACGAACGGTTGATTTTAACCATGCGAGAAGAAAATCACACAAGCTTCTATTTGGCCGAAAAATGTGAGTTCACACCTGGCCCGTGTAACAACCTCATCCGTTTACTAGTATATACTAGAAGGTCCGGCCGGGGCCCCACAACATATACCACAAAACAGGCAGTGAAGTTACGGAGTGATACCAGAGTAGCGCAGCGCATCCTAACACATTGCATTCTAGCGGAAGCCTAACACTAACACTTGAACTCCACACCTGAATATCCAACATATAAAAGCTCCACACTTTATATATCATAGGAATGTCTTACAAACACAAATGGTTGGCCTTATGGCCTTACAGGGCTTTCATAACAGTGGCCTTAAATATTGGCGTGCATGCCAGCCACATCAAAAGAAAACACGACATTTGCATTTCATTTAGCCTTCAAGGGCTAGCAGCAGCAGCAAATGCAGCAGGTACTTCAGCCTTTTTGCATCCCGCTTGTCTCTCCAGCACCTGCATAGGGATAGTCCACCCAACGGTGGCAAACAGAGGCAACGGTCAGCATTCAGCTGACCAAATTATAACGACCCTACCCCTTCTTTCGGGGCAGCAGTATTCTTCCCTTCAGGCATAGTATATCACAAGTATATATATATATATCTTATTCCATGTGCACGCACGCACATACATTCCATCACAACCATCAGCCATGCGGCCCGACGATCCGTGCTCTCAGGGCAAGTTTTTGGTGTACCGGCGAACCAGTTGCCCACCACCGTATCAGGGTCGCAACCCAACGGCAAATCACTCGAGTATTTACTCCATGGAGTGCAGCCGGAGTTCTAGTCTTAATACACCGGGATTGGCCCGTAGCCCCCCATTGTGTCATGGAGCGCAGGCCTAAGACTCTCGCTATGCGCTCCAACAGATCGCACTTTCCGGTCTCACGTCGGACGGACATAACGCAGGTCAGATCCTCCACCCCCCATTGCTCAAATCGCCTTGCCATCACCGAGCACAGCGTACTCGCAGCTATATAAAAGGTGCGGGTCGGTCTCACCAATCCTGTTCTGGCATTCAAGCCTGGGTATTTCTCTTACACCCATTTCATATCACAACATCGGCAGGTCTTTCCTGGGCACACCAGTACTTCTTGTTCTCTCTTCACAGGTACCACACCGCAACTCTCACAACATTGCGGGTCTTTCCTGGGCACACCAGTACTTCCTTTTACTCCTTTTCACAGGTACCACACCAAGGGTATCACAAATGTCAGGGGTCTTTCCTGACTTACCATTCCAGTACTTCCTGCTACTCCCCTTAACAGGTACCACCTACGACATTAAGCATTCAAAGGGTATTTCCTGGATTACCACTCCAGTACTACCTGCTACTCTCTTCACAGGCATAACCCAATAGCACAAGCAATATAATGGTAGTTTCCTGTACTACCACTCAAGTACTTCCTGCTACTTTCTTTCACAGGTCCAACCCGTCGACTCCTAAACTACACGTTTATCACGGAGTCTTCTCCGGTTCGTATGCAACATCACCAATCTATACCAACCTGTCCAGATGGGCTTCACATAGCATGCCTATTTCGTACTTCAATTCTGGATCTATATTCCAACCAACTGGGGATTCTATGAATCAACCCAGAGATTCCCATAACCGGCCACCCTCTGGTGGGGGAATCATATGAACATGCCAAAAAAGAAGCCTTCACATGGCTATGAAGGAAGGTTGTTACCCTCGAATAGCGCTTCGGTGCTATGAGCTCCTAGCCGGATAGAAAGAACCGCAACAACTTTTCCTCCAAAAAGATGGCCTCGGATTTCTCGTCGGAATTCCGCAGCACCACTGGTGACCAGCCCCCTTTCATCTCCTCCTTCTTCCTTTCCCTTTCTCTCTCTAGAATTTTAGAAAGATGAAGGCAATATGCAAGTGAGGTCTTTCATCCTCATCCACGGCCTAAAGGAAGCAGAAAAGCACTTCAACCCTTGGATCCCAGCTGAAGGAAATGGACGACCACGAAAAAGCTGTAAAATCACTTTTCGGGTCCGACACGCCCTGTGATACGCCCGTGTCACAGGGCATGTACCTTAAGCAGTACACGAAATGACTTATCCAGAACAAGTCACGGCCTGGGTACACGCCCGTGTCGGCCAAGTCACGCCCGTGACATAGGGCGTGTGACTCACCTGAGTCATACTCGAGACCTACTCGAGAGGACTACTCGAGTATTTAGTCATGACACGCCCATGTCATATGACCGACACGCCCGTGTCCCTCAGGTACTCAAGACATTTCCACCTACTCGAGATATTTCCTCGAGATCGACTCGAGTCATCACATAGACTAGGACATGCCCGTGTCCAAAGGATGACACGCCCGTGTCACCCTGACTGGAGAACCACTCGAGACCTACTCGAGAGAATCACTCGAGTAGTCGACAGGGGAGGACACGCCCTAGGTCATGCCCGTGTCATAGGGCGTGTACCTCCCATACACTTCGTTGACTGCATTTTCGTCGAACTCGCGACAGCTCCGCACCCGAGCAGGACACGCCCTGGGACACGCCAGTGTCCCTGGCCATGTCACCCAAAATTTTGCCATGCTGGTCTTTGGGCTATTACAACCCTCCCCTCCTACAAGAAATTTTGTCCTCGAAATTCGTACATAGGAAGGCAACCAGCACCAAATTATTATAATGTTAAAAGTTCATGTTACAACAAACTTCTTTTGTGCATTATTCAACTGTTTTACAAAAATAGCTCTGGAAAATCCGCTCACATGGTCTGCTCTCGCTCCCATGTAAGCTCCTCACGGCTTCAGTTGTCCCACCGGACTTGGACCATCCCGACCGTCTTATTCCGCAACTGTTTTTCGACTCAAACTTCGATCTGAATGGGCTTAACTTTCGTCGTTAGCCCATACTCCACGGACACTTGATCATCCGCGATCACTTGAGTTGGATCTTTCACTGCTTTCCGCAGCACAGAGATGTGAAACACATCATGTATTCCACCCAAGTCTGCCGACAGAGCTAGCCGATATGCAGCTTCCCCAACTCGCTCAACCACTTCAAACAGACCCAAGTATCTTTGACTCAACTTCTTCAAACATCGAATCCTGGATACGCCTTTGAAAGGTTTAATTTTCAAATATACCCAATCGCCTACCGTGAACTCCACGTTCCAGTGCTTGGCATTGTAGTACTTCGCTTGTCGATCTTGAGCTATCAATAGCCGTTCCCGAATAGTGCGTATAGTCGAGTTCGCTTCATTGACTTCATTATGCCTATATACTCTGGTTTCGCCTGCCTCTACCTAAGTCAATGGAGTACGACACTTCCATCAATACAGAGCCTCATATGGTGCCATACCGATGCTCGCTTGGTAGCTGTTATTGTAGGCAAACTCCACCATGTAGAGATGATCTTCCCATCTCTTTCCAAAGTCTAGGGCGCACATCTGGAGCATGTCCTCCATCGTTCTGTTGGTCCTTTCAGTTTGGCCATCCATTTGGGGATGAAAGGTCATACTGAAGGTCAACTTCGTGCCCAACAGCTGGTGAACTAGCCTTCAGTCATTTGACGTGAATCTCCCATCTCGATCACTTATGATGCTCCTAGGAACACCGTGTAGCCGCACAATCTGTTCCACGTACAACTTCGGCAAACTTTCTACTGAATCATCCCGCCTGTTTGGGAGGAAATGTGCCACTTTAGTTAGTCAATCGACAATCACCCAGATTGAGTCGTTTCCGCGTTGAGATCTCGGTAACCCGTGCACGAAATCCATGGAAATATCGTCAAACTTCCATTCTGGAATCGGCAACGACTTCAAGTAATATCCCGGCTTCTGGCATTCTGCCTTGACCATAACACAGGTTTGGCATTTCGCCACATACTGAGCAACATCTTTCTTTATCCATGGCCACCAGAACAGTTTTTTCATATCTCTGAACATATTTGTGCTCCCATGGTGAATTGAGTACTTTGTATAATGCGCTTCATACATCAATTCTTCCCTTAATTTACCCAAATTCGGGATACACAAACGACCCTCTTTCCTCAAAAGACCGTCATCCCAGGAGAACTTGCCCTCTGGCCCATCTTTCGCATAGCGTAAGAGATCTTCATCTAGCTCCGTTGCTCGTCGAATCCGGTCCGCAAGGTCACACTGCACCTATGTCCAGTTCAGACATGCATTGGCGGTGGAATTTTTGTCAACACAAGAAATCTCTAACGCTTTTAACTCCTGGATGAGACGTTCATCATGCCTTTGCAACCAACTCACCCTTACCGGAGCTCTTCGACTCAAGGCATCCGCGACTACGTTTACCTTGTCGAGAGTATAGTGAATTTCAAAGGTGTAGTCCTCGAGGAACTCCAACCACCTTCGTTGTCGCATATTCAAGTCCTTCTACTCCAACAGGTAATTTAGGCTCTTATGATCTGTATAGATCTCCACGTTCACTCCATAAAGATAGTGTCGCCACAGTTTTAGTGCAAAAATCACCGCCGCCAACTCTAAGTCATGGACGGGATAGTTTCGCTCGTGCACCTTCAGCTGGCGTGAGCCATAAGCAATCACCTTTCCATGTTGCAGAAGAACGCAGCCTAAGCCGCTCCCTGAGGCATCACGATATATTACAAATCCATCGGTACCACATGGAGAAGACAACACAGGCGCCGTGGTCAACCGAATCTTCAGCTCTTCAAAATGAACTTCTGATCTTTTCGCGTCAGTGTGGTTAGCGGCAAAGCGATCTGCGAGAAATTCTCAACTAATCTTCGGTAGTGGCCCGCTAGTCCAAGGAAGCTCCTGACCTCGGCCACTGAAGACAATACTGGCCACTCCTCTATGGCCCTTATCTTTGCAGTATCCACTTCTATGCCCGCTACACTCACTACATGGCCCAGAAAAGCCACCGACGCTAGCCAAAACTCGCACTTCGAGAACTTAGCGTAGAGCTTATTCTACCTCAACGTATTCAACACCAACCGCAAATGGTTTTCATGCTCAGCTTTCGACTTCGAGTACACCAGGATGTCATCAATGAACACTATCACGAACAGATCTAGGTACTCTCGGAACGTTCGGTGCATCAAGTCCATAAACACCGAGGGCACATTGCACAGTCCAAACGGCATCACCGTGAACTCATAGTGCCCATAACACGTTCCAAATGCGGTTTTGGGAATGTCACCTTCCCGGATTCTCAAATGGTAATAACCAGACTTCAAGTCCAACTTGGAATAGACGGTCGATCCCACTAGCTGATCGAATAACTCATCAATCCATTGAATTGGATATTTGTTCTTCTCTGTCAGATTATTCAGTTCACGGTAGTTAATACATAACCGCAAACTCCCGTCTGTCTTTTTCACAAAAAGTACAGGGGCGCTCCAAGGTGACATGCTTGGGCGTATATAACCCTGCCCCAACAACTCTTGCAGTTGGACTTTCAACTCCGCCATTTCTTTTGGCGCAACGCGATATGGAGAGCGGGCCACAGATTTCGCACCTGACACCAACTCGATTGCGAAGTCAATATCTCGCTGGGGTGGTAGCCCAGGGAGATCCTTGGGAAACACATCTGCAAACTCCGATACAATCAGAACATCGCACACACGGGCCTTGGGCTCAACAGCCTGAAGTAGCGTGAAGTATAACTCTACGCCCTTCCGAACAGCTTTGACAACTTGGAGTGCAGACATCAATGTCCCGCCAACTCCTCGCATACCCGCGAACTTCGTCTCCTGCTCGGTATTCTATCCCAACGTGATCTCTTTGGACTGGCAATCCATCAAGGCATGCTGCTCCGCGAGCCAATCCATTCCAAATATCACGTCGAATTCTGATATCGGCAATACAGACGCCGTTAAGCAGAAATCTCGACTTCCTATTTTCACAGCCACGTCGCAAGCTTGATCCGCAAGCTTCATACAACCGTTCGGCAGCACCACACTGACGCTCTCTATCTTCACACGACTAGGTATTCCAATTCACGCTATGAAATCTTTAGATAGAAAAGAATGCGACGCACCCGTATCAAACAGTGCTCGCGCCAGCGTGCTCTGAATCATCACAAAGCCTGTGACATATATGTCACACACATAAGCCGCATACAAAGATGAAATAACCAAAGCATACAAGCAATACAATACACAAAACTTAACTCGTACCCGTGACAATGTCAATTTGCTTGATGGCCTCCTGCAGGCCAAGATTGTAGACCCGGGGCTGCGCCTGTGAGGCAGAAGACTCCACTACTGCTTTTCCTTTCTCCGTATAGGACGCTCCCGCCTTCTTTTCACTCTTTGGCGGTACCTGGCAATCACAGGCGATATGCCCCACCGGTCCACAATTGAAGCATGTACGAGTGTCTGGCCTTAAGGTGGCCCCCGACGTTGCTCCCGACACAACTGACGAAGGAGCTTGTCCTGCCGTCTTGGGCCTCTTGCCCCATATCTTCTTAGAAAACGACTTTGTCGGTCGGGGCACCCTGAACTCGGGTTGTGTCACAGCCAAGGCCCTCTTCCCTTGAACCCTTATCATATCTTTTTCTAGCGCACACGCAGTGTCGACCAACACCTGGAAGCCTTGGTTCACAGAACTAGAAAGCAGGAACCTCAGCTCGTCCTGCAATCCTTCATAGAACCTATTTGTCTTCCCATTAGCAAATATCGAACCCGCATACCGCCCCAAGCAAGTAAACTCATACAGGTACGTTTCCACACTGCTATCTCCTTGTGTTAGCCTTTAGAATTCATTCTCCATGGCAATATGCTGTGCCGCCAGGAGGTGCTTTGCCAAAAAGAGTCGAGAGAATTCCTCCATCGACACTTGTGTCAATGGTATACCCGCCAAGTGATGCAACTCCATCTCGTCCCACCACAAACGAGCTTCGCCTTCCAGCAAGAAGGTAGATAAGGTGACCTTCTGATTCTCCTCCGTTCTGATCGTCGTCATTATCCGCTTGATGCGCGACAGCCAATCCTCAGCCTGCACAGGGGATCCCACTCCCGAGAACGTAGGCGGATGGAAATTCATGAATCGCTTCAACTGTCATTCAGCTGCCCGAGGATCTACAGCCACAACAGGTTCTGGCCTTGCCGCCACTTGTTCTGGCCTCAAAGCTGGCTGTGCCTGCCCAACTGGCTGGGCTTGGATCATGGCAAACAAAGGCTCAGCAACTAATCGTACAGTGTCCGCAGAAGGCGGAGGCATAGACACCTCAGCTGGTGCCGTACTTTCATCAGAACGCTGCGGCTCCGACTGCCCAGCTCCACTTCGTGTCACCTATAGGTGACCAAGACACAAATTAGCAACCATACACAAGCAATATCAACTAGTTAGGAATGCGCAGGTTCCGCAAGCACATGTATTTGCATTCCTACAATGGGCATTCATGAGTTCAATCGTGTTAACATGGTTCGCACAGACACGTGCTTGCCACCCCACAAAAGAAGTCGACCACGACTTCGAGAGGAAAAGACCAAGACAGCTGATACCAAAAATGTAACAACCCTATCCGTTCACATAGTATATACTAGAAGGTCCGGCCGGGGCCCCAAAGCATATACCACAAAACAGGCGGTGAAGTTACAGAGTGATACCAGAGTAGTGCAGCGCATCCTAACACATTGCATTCTAGCGGAAGCCCAACACTAACACTTGAACTCTACACCTGAATGTCCAACATATAAAAGCTCCACACTTTATATATCATAGGAATGTCTTACAAATATAAATGGTTGGCCTTATGGCCTTACAGTGCTTTCATAACAGTGGCATTAAACATAGGCGCGCATGTCGGCCACATCAAAAGAAAACACGACATTTGCATTCATTTAGCCTTCGAGGGCTAGCGGCAAATGCAGCAGGGACTTCAGCCTTTTTGCATCCCGCTTGGCTCTCCAACACCTACACAGGGACAGTCCACCCAACGGTGGCAAACAGAGGCAACGGTCAGCATTCAGCTGACCAAATTATAACGACCCTACCCCTTCTCTTGGGGCAGTGGTATTCGTCCCTGAATGCATAGTATATCACAAGCATATATATATCTCATTCCATGTGCACGCATGCACATACATTCCATCACAACTGTCAGCCATGTGGCCCGACGATCCGTGCTCTCAGGGCACGTTTTTGGTGTACCGGCAAACCAGTTGCCCACCACCGTATCAGGGTCGCAACCCAATGACAAATCACATGAGCACTTACTCCATGACGTGCTGCCGGAGTCCTAGTCTTAATACACCAGGATTAGACCGTAGCCCCCCATTGTGTCATGGCGCGCAGGTCTAAGACTCTCGCTATACGCTCCAATAGACCTCACTTTCCGATCTCACATCGGACGGACATAACGCAGGTCGGATCCTCCACCCCCCGTTGCTCAAATCTCCTTGCCATCACCGAGCACAGCGTACTCGCGGCTATATAAAAGGCGCTGGTCGGCCTCACCAATCCTGTTCTGGCATTCAAGCCTGGGTATTTCTCTTACACCCATTTCATATCACAACATCGGCGGGTCTTTCCTAGGCACACCAGTACTTCCTGTTCTCTCTTCACAGGTACCACACTGCAACTCTCACAACATTGGCGGGTCTTTTCTGGGCACACCAGTACTTCCTGTTACTTCTTTTCACAGGTACCACACCATGAATATCACAAATGTCAGGGTTCTTTCCTGGCTTATAATGTCAGTACTTCCTGTTACTCTCCTTCACAGGTACCACCTACGACATTAAGCATTCAAAGGGTATTTCCTGCATTACCACTCCAGTACTTCCTTCTACTCTCTTCACATGCATAACCCAATAGCACAAGCAATATACGGGTAGTTTTCTGTACTACCACTCCACTACTTCCTGCTACTTTCTTTCACAGGTCCAACCCGTCGACTCCTAAACTACACATTTATCACGGAGTCTTCTCCGATTCGTATGCAACATCACCAATCCAGACCAACCTGTCCAGATGGGCTTCACATAGCATGCCTATTTTGTACTTCAATTCTGGATCTATATACCAACCAACTGGGGATTCCATGAATCAAACCAGAGATTCCCATAACCGGCCACCCTCTGGTGGGGGAATCATATGCACATGCCAAAAAGGAAGCCTTCATATGACTATGAAGAAAGGTCGTTACCCTCGAAGACCGCTTCGGTGCCATGAGCTCCTAGCCGGATAGAAAGAACCACAACAGCTTTTCCTCCACAAAGATGGCCTCGGATTTCTCATCATAATTCCGCAGCACCACCGGTGACCAACCCCCTTTCCTTCTCCTCCTTCTTCCTTTTCCTTTCTCTCTCTAGAATTTTAGAAAGATGAATGCAATATGTAAATGAGGTCTTTCATCCTCATCCACGGCCTTAAGGAAGCAGGAAAGCACCTCAGCCCTTGGATCCCAGCTGAAGGAATTGGACGGCCACGAAAAAGCTGTAAAATCACTTTTTGGGTCTGACACGCCCTGTGAAACGCCCGTGTCACAGGGCACGTACCTTAATCGGTACACGAACTGACTTATCCAAAATAGGTCACGGCCAAGGTACACGCCCGTGTCGGCCAAGTCACGCCTGTGAGATAGGGCGTGTGCCTCACCCGAGTCATACTCGATAGCTACTCGAGAGGACTACTCGAGTATTTAGTCATGACATGCTTGTGTCATATGACCGATACACCCTTGTCCCTCAGGTACTCGAGACATTTCCACATACTCGAGACATTTCCTCGTGATCGACTCGAGTCAACACATAGACCAGGACACGCCCGTGTCCAAAGGATGACACGCCCGTGTCACCCTGACTCGAGACCTACTCGAGACAATCACTCGAGTAGTCGACAGGGGAGGACACGCCCTAAATCACGCCCGTGTCAGAGGGTGTGTACCTCGCGTACACTTCGTCGACCGTATTTTCGTCGAAATCGCGACGGCTCCGCACCCGAGCAGGACACGCCCTGGGACACGCCCGTGTCCCAGGCCGTGTCACCCAAAATTTTGCCATGCTGGACTTTGGGTTGTTATAGCCCGTACATTTTTGTTTGTGCACGGTTGTTGCAACTGTGCGTGAGGAAAAATTGCATGGACAATATCTTTGCATGTGTGGAAATTTCACGTTAAATATCGTACGATTTTGCACGCATGGTCGTGCGTTTAACCATGCGAGTTAAGTTTTTTTTTACATATTATTGTATTTAAGAGCAGGAATTTCCCTAAATCCGGATCTTTAACCTATTTAGTGCCATTCCGCCCTATTTTCGCCTTGCATCGTTGCCCACCTTAAGGAGGAGCTCTGCACTTTCTTCCTCCATCTACACTCCGCTAGTGCTTTATCCTAGGACGCCTCCATCATCTCGAGCCTCCAAGGAGCAATTTGAGGCATTTATCCCCATATCTAGTGGAGCGTTACAAGAGAAGTGGCCAATGAGTGATTATCGAAGAAGACAAGTAAAGTAAGAGGTGGTGACAACCCTCTTATACCCTGGGCATCATTTGCGGACCGAGCAAGGACGTGGAGTGACGACCCATCGATTCCTTCCGTGAATCCATGACTTGTCTTCGGCCTTGGCTGTGTTTCACACACTTATCTTCCATGTAGTGATTCTCGCTTCTTTTTCTCTTAATTTGGATGTTGAACTCATGAACCCTTTATTGTTAATGTTAAATTCATGTCTTTGATTTTCTTCGTGGTTTATGTGTGTTGAGGTTGTGCCACAATTTCCATCCACCATGCCATCTCGTTGTCGTGTTGTTTGGATTTCTGCACTAGCAATTGCTAGTTGCGTGCGTTGTGAGGTGTTTGCAACCCTCAATTTTGCTGTTGATTTCACCCCATCTGTGTGCCTACTTGTCCATACGCTTAACGAAGCAGTGTGTAGCGGCCTGAATAGATTCCATCCACCTTGTGATGTCGTTCCTACGACCCGGAATAGTTTAATTTTAGTTTTTGTTCATTGAAAGTCACCAAAACCAATTCAAAGCCTGTTTTCGATCTTTATAATTACTTTTTCTAACAATATAATTACACACCACAACCTGTATTGCTTCGAGATAGATACTCGGGGATCGCTCCTCATTTTATATTACTTGTAAGACCGGTAAACTTGTCGTAATCGCATCAGTGCCCATGTTCTTAGATAGAAATAGATTTAGAGTTATTTTTTTGCATATGTTAAATACAGTGTATGTGTTTTATATGTCGTCGGTTTATATCCACATCTCGTTAGAACGTGATTGAGTCTGAAGCTAGGGTATGAGCTGCCTGCAGCATTGCTAGTGCTATATTCGAGGTTCACAACAAGGGGGTCTCCTTTCTCGGTGTCTATAACTCGCCCCCAGAGACCTCGAAGCATGCACACTTAATAGTAATTAACTATACATATAGAGTTTAGGCATTCCTTTGGATAGTTTGAGTCTATGTATCCAAGCCTATTTTCACTGCCATTTCTAATCCACATTTGTGTCTACCACCTATTTTATTGATTCATCATCAACATTATATCACCAAAGCCAAAATGCCGACCTATTCTAACAATTAAAAATCGAAGCTAAAAAAAGTTCATTTTTCATGATTTTTGAATTTGGGAATTATTTTGTGATATAGTGAAAAGTTAAAAGGTATATTTGGATGTGTGTATGTTGAAATAAAAAGGAAAAATAAAAGAAGAGAAAATAGGAAAAAAAAATTATTAATTAAAAATGTATTTGTCTTGGTGTTGGCAAGTGATGAGTGACCCCATGTGCTCAAGTCCAAGTCTGGGTTGTTGGAACCTGTGTTTCACATTCTCTATGTTTGAGAATATCAAATCTCATGTTGTATTTGATCACGTCTTGTGTTGGTAGAGTGCAGGTTGACATGTTCAAGCAAAGAAGAAGAACTCTCCTATGGATGCTAATGCCGAGCGGTAATAGTTACCGTCGGGGACGGATGCCGTGAATTAATTAGACAGGGCGCTCGGGAAATTACCGCGTCACGCTAGCACAAACACACGCTCTAGCACACGCAATTATTTTGTCCAACCTCTCGTGAAACTACCGCTGGTGCTAGCTCTTTCCACGCCACGCTAACTCTCGACGTATATCGGAAGGACTTCTCGAGAAATCAACCTACCGCCAAGCGCTAGCTCGTACCGCGCCGGGCTAGCCTTTCGACGAATGACGAGAAGGAATTCTCGAGAAATCAACCTACTGCCAGACAACAGTTCTTACAGAGCCACGGTAGCCGTTTCGAGAAAGATTTGTTGTGATAATGACTTACCGCATGACGCTACCTTCTACCACGTGGCGCTAGCTATTTGAAAGAGAAAGATTCGTTTGAAATATTATTCCATATTTGGATTACAGCTGGCACAACAAGTGCGCAAACCTACCGTCAGGCGCTATTATTACCGTCGGTGAAGCCTATTTTCATGAGGACGTATAAAAGGCCGCCTTGGTTTCTGTGTCGATAGAACAAAGAAAAAAGAAAGGATGGGAGTATGTGCATTCTTGGGTTCGGCCGCTCTTTCTTGCGCTCTGTTCCACAAGTCTCCGTCGAAGAAGAAGATAGTTGTCTCCCTCCCGTTCATGAACGAAGAACTCCGGCGATCCAATATCTACATCGAATACGAAGAGCCAACCGGCCGCTAGCAAACGAAGATCTCAAGCACCGGCAGAGGATCGCTCTACAGAGAAGTCTACAAGAGGGAGCACTTAAAACTTTAAATTTCTACTCTCTTATCTGTAATCTCTTCTTTTCTAAATTTTGTGGTGAGGTAAATCGACCAGAAGGTCGTAAAAATCCGGGAAGAGTTTTGTGAGAAATCGACTTGGAGGGTCGTCGGATTCCGAGGAGGATTCCGTGAGAAATCGTCCCGAGGAAGGGACGTCTAGATAGGGTGGATCTAGCAGGGCTCTAACACCCTTCCTTATGTGGAGGTGAAGAGTCGGCTCGAAAATCTTTCTTGAAGGGAAAGGGAGAGAGTCAAGCGGTCTGTGGAGTGGATCGGTATAGAAACAAAGTGTTCTTATTCCTCATCATCTTCGATCTCCGGCGTCACAGAGATCACACTTGTGTAACCATCTAGAACAGTTGCCTAATTCATGCAATGAAATTTATGATTCTGAATTGTTTAATTATGTGAATGTTCTGGTGTTGATAAGTACATGTCTGTGTTGTGGGACTTTCAAATGAACGCGCACAGGAAAAATGCATTTTGAGACTTACCGTCGAGCGTTAGCTACCTAACGCCTGTGGTAGCTTCCGGAACTTGTTTTTCTGGGTCCAAAAATTTTAAATTGCAAATAACGCTCCAAACCTTATTCACCCCCATCCCATTCTCTAAGGTTGGTCATGAGATCCAACAAGTGGTATCAGAGGGAGGATACTTCAAAAATGCTTAAAAACCTAAAGTAAGATGGCCAACTCCGTTCACGCATTCAATGAGGGACAAGGTGTGAGTAGAACTCCACTTTTTATGGGGAGTGACTATAGTCATTGGAGAACATGCATGAGAATTTTTTTAATGACTCAAAGCATGGATGTATGGACCATGATAGAGATAAAGTATGATGCACCCACTGTCACAGTTGGGGATACCGTCGTGGAAAAACCACATGATAAGTGGGATGACACAGACAACCTGAAATGTACGAATACTGCCAAGGCTATGAACTCGTTATTCTATGCCTTAGACAAAATTGAATTCAATAGAATATTTAACTGCGAGACTGCTTATGATATATGACATCTTCTTGAACTTACTCACGAAGGTACCTCGCAGGTGAAGGATTCGAAGTTGTTCCGACTCGAATCTGAATATGAACAGTTCTGGATGGAGATTGATGAGGATGTGGATAGCATGTACACACGTTTCACTAAGATCGTCAACGCCTCAAGATGTCTCAAAAAGAACTTTCCAAATAGTGACCTAATAAGGAAGATCCTGCGATATTTGCCTCCTCGCTTCAACCTGAAGGTGACAGCTATTGCTCAGTCTCATGAGATCAGCACCTTGGAGATAGAGAGCCTCATCGGCAATCTGAAGACACACGAACTTGAATTGAAGATTCAAGCAGAGGAATATCCTAGGGAAGTAAGGAAGAAGGGACTAGCGTTGAAGGCCGCAAGGGAGAGAAAAGCTGTTGAAGATTCTGAGGAAGATGAGGAGGAGAGTCTCTATGTTCGGGAGTTCAAAAAATTCATGAAGAATCCCAAGAAGCAGGGATAGTTCAAGAAATTTTTTAAGAGAGGAGCTGGAGAAGGAAGAATATGGAACAAGTCATCAAAAAAGATGGAAAGAGACGATGAGAAGTCCCAGCTGGAGTGCTATTACTACCACAAGCCGGGGCACCTAAAGAGAGAATGCCCAAGACTCCAGAAGGAGGAAAAAGAAAAGCAAAGCCGGAAAAAGGGAATAAGAAGGTGCTGAAGGCGCTCACCTGGGATGATGATGGATCAGACGAGTCAAGTAGCATAGACTCTGGCAGCGAAAATGAGGGAAACTTTTGCCTCATGAGAAAGAATCAAGAAGAAACTGACGATGAGTCCAGTATCCAGAGTGACACTGAGGTATCCCCAACTACTTACACTGAACATCTTGAAATTTATGAACACTTAGTTGATAAATTAGAAAGTGTTATTTCTGAGAAAAATTCCTTGCGAAATTAGAATAAGAAAATCAAAAAGGATTTTGAAAACTTAAAAAAATGAACTAATAAAGACTGGCAAAGAGAAGATCGAATGTCTAGAGTGTCCTTACTTGATGACAATGATCGAAGAACTAAAAGCAAGTCCCTCCAAGGCAACATTGAGAACAACTAGTCTCATTAATGAAAAGAATGCCTTAGAGAAAAGACTTCAAATGTCTCTGGCCAAGATAGAGGAAGACAAAAAGAAATTTGCCAATCGGTGTGTGATGCTAGTCACTGAGAACACCGCCTTAAAGGAGAGGGTCCATGACCTCAACTGTGATGTCCAGAAGTTCAGAATAGGTCAAAAATCATTGTATATGTTGTTGGGAGCACAGTGTCATGGATCTGGAAAGTTTGGTCTAGGATATGTGAGTCCAACGTCACCACCGAGCAAAAATCACAATCATGTCGAGCTTAAAGCCAACTCTAATAAATCTAAAGGTAAGGTTAATGTTTCTGGAGGGCTATCCACATCCTCAAGCAAGAGGTCGAGTAACTCGATAAAGGCAGCATCCACTGCTTACACTATGTGTACAAACTGCCACAAGTTTGTTCATACATTCGGCTCATGTTTGAGGAAAGGTGCCAAGAAAAATTTGCAAGTCTGTCTACCAAAGTCTTGTACCTATCTTATGGGTGGGACAACTTGGGTAACCAGAACTTTACCCTCATATCCTTTTTAGGTCTGTTGGCTAGCTAAGGACACAAAGAACGTGTGGTACTTGGACTTTGGGTGCTCCAAGCATATGACGAGAGATAAAGACAAGTTCCTTAGCCTGGAGAAGAAGAAGGGTGGCATGGTGACCTTTGGGGACAACAACAAAGGACAGATACTTGGAAGCGACACTATAGGTAACAAGACATTTTCTATTTCTAATGCTTTGTTTGTAGATTGACTTAAGCATAATCTCATCTCTATTAGCCAATTGTGTGATAAAAGCCTAAATGTCTTATTTAAGTCATATACAAACACTTGCAAAATTATTGATGCCCAAACTACTAGTGTATTTATTGTAGCTCACAGAAATCCTAATGTTTATACTGTAAGTTTTGACGATATATCTGCGTCTGATCCGAAATGCCTAGTTACAAAGAATGAGGAATTAGATCTTTGGCATATGAGACTAGGATATTTTGGAAGTAAGCTTATTGTAAAACTATCAAAAAATAAACCTATTCGGGGACTTCCCAACTTAAGCGGTAGTTTAAATGTCTTATGTGCTCCTTGTCAGAAAGGCAAATTTGTCAAAACATCTTTCAAATGCAAAACTAAAGTTTCCACGTCTAGACCACTAGAACTCATTCACATGGACTTGTTTGGACCTCTTAATACGTGTAGTCTAGGTGGAAAATGATACACCTTTGTTATCATAGATGATTATTCATGCTATTGCTGGACGATCTATCTTGCTAATAAATCTGACACCTCTAGCGAATTCTCAAATCTTTGCATGCGACTTCAAAATGATAAGGAGCAAAAAAATGTATTTGATCAGATCATGGAGGAGATTTTGAGAATGAAGACTTCTCAAACCTGTGTGACACCTTAGGAATTAAGCACAAATTCGTTGCCCCTCGCACTCCACAACAGAACGGGGTTCTAAAAAGAAATAACCGCACTCTTCAAGAATTAGCACGCACAATGCCCGCCGAGTTCGACTTACCACGATCTTTTTGGGATGAAGCGGTTAACACGGCAAGCTACGTGATGAATCGTGTTATTCTTCGCCCACTTTTAAAGCGAACTCCATACGAGCTGTATTTCGAAAAGAAACCCATTGTCTCGTACTTTAGGGTCTTTGGTTGCCCGTGTTACATTCTAAACATTAAGGATCATCTAAGAAAATTTGACGAAAAATCTGATCTAGGAATCTTCTTAGGATACTCGAGCAAGATTCAGTCCTATAGGATCTATAATAAGAGGACTTTAGTGGTTGAAGAATCGGCTCATGTGTATTTTGATGAAAATTTCCCATCTAACGAGTCCAAGTCAAATGAAGGGGAGGTTGATGAGAGTGTAACGATAAGGGATAATGGTGAGGAGAGAGTTGTGGCGAGTGAAACTCCAACTCTTGTACAAGGATATAGGCCTCCTAGTAACTTAACTTTTTCAAAGCAACAACCATGTGAAATAGTCATAGGAGAGCCATCTCATGGACTTAGAACTCGGTCTGCGCTTCATGAATCCTTTTCAAACTTGTGTTTTCTATTTGATATTGAACCCAATAACGTCTCAGAAGCCCTAAAAGATGAATCATGGTTCTTGGCTATGAATGAAGAGTTAGGGCAATTTGAGCGCAGTGAGGTATGGGTTTTAGTGGAGCGTCCAGATAACCATCCAGTCATAGGCTTAAAATATGTTTTCAAAAATAAACTTGATTGTGAGTCTAGGATAACTAGAAACAAAGCTAGGTTGGTGGCTCAAGGGTATTCTCAAATAGAGGGTGTGGATTTTGAGGAGTCATTTGCCCCGGTTGCTCGTCTTGAGTCGATCCGCATGTTTTGGCGTTTGTCAGTTATAAGCAAATTAGATTGTACCAAATGGACATTAAGAGTGCTTTCTTAAACGGATATATTAAGGAAGAGGTATATGTCGAGCAACCGCCCGGTTTCATGAATGTCGCCTACCCAAACCGCGTATACAAGTTGGTGAAGGCGTTGTACGGACTAAAGCAGGCACCCCGTGCTTGGTATGATAGGTTCACCCCCTTTCTCTTAGATCATGGCTTTAGGATGGGTAGTGAGGACACCACGTTATTCGTAAAGAATGAGCTCTCAGGTCTAATTATACTCTAAATCTATGTAGATGATATCATTTTTGGTGCCACAAATGAAAAGTTGTGTGAAGAAATTGTGACACTAAAGAAATATGAATTCAAAATGAGTCTAGTAGGAGAACTTACCAATTTCCTATGATTTCAGATTTCTCAACACAAAGACGAGATTTTTATAAGTCAATCAAAATATATCAAAGATGTGCTTGTGAGTTTTGGGTATGAGAATCTAGAACAAGTCAAAACTCCTATGAGTGCCTCTCTTAAATTAGAAAATGATGAAAGTGACATTTCCGTCGATCAGACTGTGTTCATAGGTATGATAAGATCATTTCTATATTTGAATGCCTTTAGGCTAGATATCACATTTGTGGTAGGTATGTGTTGTAGGTACCAAGCCGACCCTATAGATTCATATTTGAAACCAGTAAAGCATATTTTTGGGTACCTTATAGGAACAAAGAACCATGGACTCTGGTACCCACAAACCACTGATTTCACACTACACGGGTACTCTGACTCTGACTATGTGGGGTGTTCACTTGATCGCAAGAGCACAAGTGGTACATGTCATTTCTTAGGCTCTACACTAGTCTCCTAGTCAAGCAGCAAACAAAACTTAGTTGCACTATATACTGCTGAAGCCAAGTATATTGCCTTAGGAAGTTGTTGCGCACAAGCACTATGGGTGCCACAAACGTTAGAAAACTTTGGCCTAACTTATAGGAATGTCACACTTAGGTGCGACTACAAGAGTGCCATAGACTTGACATATAATCCTGTGCACCATTCAAGATCAAAATATATTGACGTGCGTCATCATTTTATTCGAGTCATCATTTTATTCGAGATCCTATAAAAAAGGAAAACGTGAGTGTAAGCTTCATTGGCACCGATGACCAACTAGCTAACATATTCACTAAACCACTTCCAGATGCACGTTTCTCATTACATCGACTCGAGCTTGGTGTTCTGGATCCCTCATCCTAGTAATCGGTGTGTGTGTCAGACTATTCTTTTGTTTGTGGTTATTGTTTGTCTATTTTGTCTTCGCATATTTATTGTTTGTTTACTTGAGTTTCCTTGTATTTTTTATATATATATATATATATATATATATATATATATATATATATATATATATATATATATATATATACGAGTGCCCGACACGGGGCTCCACCCCTATGACCATGTGCGACAGTACCTGACCGGCGACGGTAGGCTTCGCCCGCCCCTGACGGGCTTTGTCCGTGCTCCATGCATCGTAAAAAAATATACATCAATATTATTATTTTTATTTTGTAAAAAAATGTATGTTTTGATGTACAAAAATTAATTTTCAATCTCTTCTCTCTCTCTCCCTCTCTCCCTCTCATTCTCTCTCCAATCAAAAAAAATTAATGACATCTCTTTAATACAACCCACTCTCTCTCCATCTCTTTAATGAGATTAGTGAATGAGGAGAGAGAATGATTGAATTGGTGATTGATGATGAATGGTCCATATTAATCAAATTATTAATTATGAACAGTCAAGATTTTTTGAATGAATTTTTATTTCATTGATATTGACACACAATCATATTTCTTTTTAATATAGTATATATATATATATACAAAAAATTGTGAAACGCTCACATCCTCGGGCACACATGACCTAAACTTAGGCTATAACGAGTTCAAACAATGTTTGAGCAAAATTGTTAATCTGTGTGAACATTATCCCCGGTCATGTTGTGTCGAACCTATAGGTTCTTAACTACTGAGTGCGACATTACATGTTAGTGTACGTTGACTATACCTCTAGGTATGTGTGAGGATTTAGATCGATAAATGACGACACACTATTCACACATCCTTAGACGGAGCACTCATTTAGTAATGCTTGGCTTACATGATATAACTTGTGATATTGTATCTTAACATGCTAGAACTACCTTGACTAATCAATGTCAAGATACATATGTACTTCTACAAATATTATAACGTTGGGCCAATTCTCTAGTGCTAAGATCTTATGTATACAAGTTAAAGTGTATCTATCTAGGTGGATAGATTTTGATTGACTCGGGGTTCTTTTGATCTCATAAAAAAATTATATAAAAATGATAGCTTAAAGCAAACTCCAAAAACAATATGCAAGCTATCAAAGTTCACGTCAAGGACCCGCCAAGCACTACTCACTTCTCCTGATAAGTATTTATGAATATTGTGAGGATGAGCACCTTGGCTCAAAGAGTCATTTCGATCTTGTACATATCCTTTACCTTAAGCTTAGTGCCCTTTGTTCTAAGCTTGATATGATGTAGATTGGTATGTGACATGATTGTTCACTCTATTTCTTTTGTGTTAAGCATTTTATAGGATCGAGATAAAACATTTAAAATATTATACTTCTACTTAGTGTTTTCTATCTGTCGATTCTACACGTACACACGTCATTACCCTCTCTGACTCTTCCATGCATAAGAATTGGACAGGAACTGCACTATATATTTTTAGCACATATGTACAAGCACACGATTTATACTTGTGACGGTTACAATGTTCTCATGTGATCCACTCTATTACTCTCGTAGCATTGTAGTCTTACTTGTTATGTGCCTAGTTTAATCTGTGTTGTCCAATCCATATACTTTTTGAGAACAAATTGACTTTATGTTTGTCCACTCTGCTCATTTGTTTTGACTCATGGGCTACATATTCTCTGATTTGCATTTCTTGGGACACCACCTATGAATCTCCCTTTGTGTTGTCTTATTTATGTGCATTGTTTGCAATATTTATAATGCTTATCATATTGGGATTGTTTCATCATGCTTGTATGGTTGGTCGTGCCCGCCCCTTTGGATACTATCAAAGGGAGAGAAGAGATTGTTCATGAGTAATTGTTTATGGGTATGATCTCATGTAGGGGAGTTTTTTTTCAATATGTGCAAATAGATAGGGGCAGTGCGTACAACACATAAAGAGGGGGAGCGTGTAGAACACGTAGGTAGGGGGAGTGTGTGTGTAAGGGAGCCATATAGAGAACCTGAAACCTGAAAATTACTTTCTTGTATATATATTCACTCTACTATCATGTACTGTATTATTTCTCATGAACAGGATTTGATATTATCAAAAGAGAGAGTTTGTTGGAACCAGTGTTTCACATTCTTTATGTTTGAGAATATCAAATCTCAGGTTGTATTTGATCACGTCTTGTATTAGTAGAGTGTGCAAGTTGACAGGTTCAAGCAAAGAAGAAGAACTCTCCTATTGATGCTAACGTCGAGCGGTAATAGTTACCGTCGGGGGCAGTAGCCATGAATTAATTAGACTGGGTGCTCGGGAAATTACCGCGTCGCGCTAGCACTAACACACACGCTAGCACAAGGAATTATTTTGGCCAACCTCTCGGGAAACTACCGCTGGCGCTAGCTTTACCACTCCGCTCTAGCCTCTCGACGAATATCGGAAGGAATTCTCGAGAAATCAACCTACCGCCAAGCACTAGCTCGTACCGCACCGCTCTAGCCTTTCGATGAATGCCGAGAAGGAATTCTCGAGAAATCAACCTACCGCCAGATGACAGTTCTTACAACACCACAGTAGACATTTTGAGAAGGATTTGTCGTGTAATGACCTACCGCGTGGCGCTACCTTCTACTGCGTGGCACTAGCTATTTGAAAGAGAAAGATTCGTTTGAAATATTATTCCAGAATTGGATGATAACTGACACAACAAGCGCACGAACCTATAGTCGGGCGCTAGTCTTACTACCGGCGGTAGCCTATTTTTATGAAGACGTATAAAAGTCTGCCTTGGTTTCTATGTCTATAGAACAATGAAAAAAGAAAGGATGATAGTACATGCATTCTACATTTCGGTCTCTCTTTCTTGCGCTTTGTTCCACAAGTTTCTATCGAAGAAGAAGACAGTTGTCTCCCTCCCATTTGTGAACGAAGAACTCCGGCGATCCAAGATCTACATCGAATATGAAGAGCCGACCGGTCGCTAGCAAACGAAGATCTCAAGCACCGGCTGAAAGTTCTTGTTTTCAAGATAGCTAGCAACCTAGAGGGGGTGAATAGGTTTATCTAAGTCTTTTGAATTTCGTTTTGAGTTACTATGTGATTGAGAGCTTTTTATGAACCTGCAAATAAAACACACACACAGAAAAGTACACAGGTATTTTTATAGTGGTTCCCTAAATTATGGGTATATCCACTCTCCTCCCACCTTGCTAACTTCTTGTTAGTCAAAGCACTTCTCCAAATCAATGCTCTAAGGAGCTTACACCTCAGATCCCTCAGGATCTCCTATTCTACTCCAAGACTAACACCTCATCCACAAAGGCCTACACTCAGTGATACAAGTATCACCTACCTCAGGTAATTAAGCCCTACCACTCTGGCTATGGAGGGTAGACCTACCTCAGAGAAAACTTGCTCCTACAACTCATAGAGATACACTCTCCTACAGTTCAGGAAAATTTGCCCAACCTCAGGTCCAAGGCCCTACAGCTCAGATCCAGAAGGATCCTACAACAAAAAATAATTTATTTAACTTTAACACAATGAAATTTCTCTGTGTGAACAACTTAGAGCTGAGAAATTTTTACTCTATCTCCCCACACAGCAGAGGAAAACTTTGCTGGAGGAACTCAGAAGCTTACTCCTGAACTTGTTGTAGAAGATTAAAGATCTATTGATCTTGAGTCTTCAAGCAACTAACTGAACCTACCTCAGGCTGAAGGTTCTTCTTTCTTAAGAACTGTATCTGATCTTGCTGTGCCAGATAGAGACGGAACAACTATCTAAAATTTTCTTTCTGGAGTGCTTCAAGATTTTTTTACATGTAGCAATGGCGAGAAAGATGAATTCAGCTGTTAACTTTTTGAAGGTTATGAAGCCCTAAAAGTTATTTTGTGTCGTATCCCATCTCATCATTTTGTAGTTCGCTGATCAACGGCTCTTAGAGATCAGTGGGTCCCACCTGCAGCTTCTAGTTACATCTTGCTTTAACGCCTATCTATAGTACAGTAGGCTTATGGTGCCTTTTGTTGTGTACTGTGGCTTTGACGCTAACAATTTGAATATGGTTGGCTTTTTGTCATGTTGAAATCAACACTTGAAGACTTAGTCAAATTCAAGTATTAGTAGTATAGACATTGAGTGAGTGAGCTTCACTCAACGCCAAATCACTTAGATAGATTTACTGTCTCTTGGCATTGAGTGAGTTACCTTCTCTTAACGCCAAACTACTTAGATTATAAATCTGTTTCTAGGCATTGAGTGATTCAGCTTCACTCAACGCCAACTTGCTTTCTCAGCTTTCTGCTGCTTGGCATTGAGTGAATGAGCATCACTCAACGCCAAACACCTTAGACAAAATTCTGTCTTTACTATGAGTTGAGAGAGTTGATTGTATCTTCATCACTCAACGCTTTTTGTCTTAACCCTTTCTACAACCTCTTTTGTATGCATGGCATTAAGAGAGTTGAGTGAACATGCCGCACTCAACGCTTTCTGCCTTAGGCATTTCTGCTTCTTCAGCATCTTAAGCATTGACAGTGTTGAGTGAGCTTGCCTCACTCAACGCTTTTTTCTTTAACAAATTCCGCGTTATGGCATTGAGAGTGTTGAGTGACCACGCCTCACTCAACTCTTTTTGCCTTAGCCAAATTTCTGTCTTTTAAAGATGCTGGCTTTGACTGGCTGAGTGTTGCTCAACAATTAAGAGGATATGTCATAGAGTGAATGACCTTCACTCAATGCCTGCAGACTTAGCCACTTTTTTGCCTCTCAAACTTTAGGCATTGACTGTCTCAGCCAGCCTCACTCAACTCTGAACTGTGTTTGACGAATGTTGAACTGGGTTCGACGAACAGTGAGCTTAGTTCTATGAATTTATACTTGGACAAATTTCTGTCTTTTAAAGATGTTGGCTTTGACCACGCCTCACTCAACTCTGAACTGTGTTCGGCGAATTCTGAACTCAGTTCTATGAATTTATACTTGGCCAAATTTCACAAACTCTGAGTTTAGTTCGATGAACGATTAGCTTAGCTCGACAAACTCTGAGCTTAGTTCGATGAATTTGTACTTAGCCAAATTTCTCAGACCACCTGACTTAGCCACTTAGGCTACCTGTCCCATCACAGTCATCTATTGATATGTGTATATTATTGACAAGATAGACCTCCTCAAATCTAGGACATTGTGGGCAATGAACCCAACAATCTCCCCCTATTTGAGAAAGTCCAAACTCTTAAGCAAGTGAGTCAATGACATACACAGAACCATGTAGCAATAAATATAAAAAATATGTAATTGAGAAGTGATCTATAGTTACCCCACTTCCCAGCCTGTAGAGTGGAACATTACTGCACCTACTTCCCATGAATTGTTGCTAGCATACTAGAACATTAATCTGATCATCTATTCATCTTTTCGTCCCCCTTTTTAACTTCAGCAAATAGCTGATAGGATTCATCTGATCATCTTATCATCTGCTCCCCCTCAATTAGGCAGCAGTGAATTGTTGGAATTGTGCTAGACATGCACCCACTCAATTGGATAATCTTCAATTCTTTAAAAAATAATTCCATCTACAAAATACAAAATAGCTTGCAACCAGATGATGAACAACTGAAGCTATACTAAGTTTAACATACCCAACTCAAATTTGAAGGTGTTAAATTTAGCTTCATCAAGTGGCTTTGTGAATATGTCAGTCACTTGCTTGTCTGTTGGAACAAACTCAAGTGTGATGTCTTCACATTCCACATGCTCCCTAATGAAATGATATCTAATCTCTATGTGCTTAGTCCTGCTATGTGAGATAGGATTCCTAGCAATTGAGATTGCACTAGTAGAGTCACAAAATAGAGGAGTTATACTTATCTGGAGGTTGTACTCTTGAAGCTAGTGCTGGATCCACAATAACTGAGCACAACAACTATCTGCTGAGATGTACTCTAACTCTGTAGTTGATATTGCAACACTGGTTTGCTTCTTGCAGCTCCAAGATACAATTCTCCCTCCCAAAAACTGATAGGTACCAGATATGTTCTTCCTGTCCTCTTTGTAGCCTGCAAAATCTGTATCTGAATAGCATGTTAGTTCAAACTCCCCATTCCTAGGGTACCATAGGCCAAGATCTGGAGTGCCCTTAAGATACCTCAAGATTCTTTTAACTGCAGAGTAGTGAGATTCCTTAGGGCAGGCCTGATACCTAGTAGAAACACATGTAGCATACATAATGGTTGGCCTACTTGCAATCAGATATAGAAGGGACCCAATTATCCCTCTATACAAAGTTCACCAACAGGTTTCCCTGTCTCATATTTGCCTACAGGCATACTTGACCCCGTAGTAGTTCTCAGGGTGGAGGAGTTATCCATGCCAAATTTCTTTATCAACTCCTTACTGAACTTAGACTTGGATATGGACAAGCCATCATCAGTTTATCTTACTTGGAGGCCCAAGAAGAACTTAAGTTCACCCTTGCTACTGATCTCAAACTTCCCCTGACATAAGTTCAGCAAACGTTTTTCAGAGGTTGTCATCAGTAGATCCAAAGATGATGTCATCTACATAGATCTGTACTAGGATGATCTTACCCTTAGATTCACTTAAAAATAGGGTCTTGTCTATCTTCCCCCTTGAGAATTTGTTCTCAATGAGGAAGCCATACATAGTCTCATACTATGCTCTAGCGGCTTGCTTCAGCCCATATAGAGCTTTCCTAAGTCTATAAACATAATCAGATGAGTTAGGAACTGCAAAACATGGAGGATGCTCAACATAAACTTTTTTTTAAGTCACCATTCAGGAAGGCTGTCTTCACATCCATCTCGTAGACCTTGAATCCCTTGTGTGCAGCATATGCAAGGAACAGTCTGATGGCCTCCAATCTTGCCACAGGGGAAAAGATTTGATCAAAGTCAATGCCTTCTTCTTGTCTATATCCCTTAGCCACTAGTCAAGCTTTGTTCTTTATTATATTGCCATTTTCATCAAGCTTATTTCTGTAGATCTACTTAACATCAATGACATTATGTCCTTATGGTCTGCGAACAAGCTTCCAGACCTTGCATCTCTTGAATTGGTTCAGTTCCTCCTGCATAGCTCCAATCCAATACTGGTCTATGTTGGCTTATTCAAATTTCTTGTGCTCTAGTTGGGATAGAAAGCTTGAATATATGGTAGTATTCTGACTTCTACTCCTTTTTGTTACTCCTTGGCTTGCCTCACTAATTATCTGTTGTGCTGGATGATCTCTTATGTGTCTGACTACTGGTGGCAGTCTTCTTTCAGCAACAGGTTCAGCTTCAGGTGCAGCCTCTTGTTGAACTTCATCCACTCCCAGTGTATCAGGTAGATCTTCTAGAGTATCCACTTCATCTTATATAACTGGTGATGCTTCCTTGATGGTCAGTTTGTCCATCAACTATTCTGTACCTGCAAAACTATAAGAGGAGCTTGGTAGCTCCCTGTTAATCATAGTAGACTCATCAAAGACTACATGAACTGATTCTTCTACAACTTGGCTTTTCAAGTTGTAGATCCTATAGGCTTTGCTATGATTGTTGCACCCAATAAAAATTCCACCAAAGGATTTGGAAGCAAACTTAGTCACATAGGACTTTCCATTGTGGAGTACATAGAACTTACTACCAAAGATTCTTAGATAGCTCAGGTTTGGTTTTCTACCTTTCAACATCTCATAGGGAGTTTTCTTGTGGAGTTTGGTGATAGAGGCCCTATTGAGGACATGACATGCAGTATGTTGAAACCTAGAAATCAGTCTCTGTGGAGTTCGGGGTCCCTTGAAAGGGGTGACCCCACACTTATTGCACTCAGGCAAATGTCACAGACCAAAGGCTCAGGAAACTAGGAACAAACCCTCGGCTCTAGCGTGGAGATCCCACCTCACACCCAAAAGAACTTGGCAATCTCCCCCTCCCTAGCAAATGCTGAGCTAGGTGTCTTGGAGGATGAAGAGAGAGTGAAGAAGTGATGCTCTCCAAGTACCCCAAAGGGCCTATTTATAGTTTTCTGGGAATTGCCTGCAAATAACCAACCTCCACTCAACGCCATAGAGTTCGATGAACTCAGAACCCAGTTCACTCGAGTACAATGAAACGATCACTCCAGTATAGTGAAACATTCACTAGAGTACAGTGAAATGTTCACTCAAGTACAATGAAACAATCACTCGAGTACAGTGAAACAATCACTCGAGTACAGTGAAACGTTCACTGGAGTACAGTGAAATGTTCACTCAAGTACAATGAAACGATCACTTGAGTACAGTGAAATGTTCACTGGAGTACAGTGAAACGTTCACTCAAGTACAATGAAACGATCACTCAAGTAGAATAAAACATTCAGTGGAGTACAGTGAAACGTTCACTGGAGTACAGTGAAACGTTCACTGGAGTACAGTGAAACGTTCACTCGAGTACAATGAAACGTTCACTCGAGGTGGGTTGAGGCAGCTTGGGCGGCCTGGCATGGCTGAGGCGGCTTGGGCGGCCTGGGGCTTGAGCGACTCTTCAAAGGGGCCTCAGGGGGGAGACAAATATTTCCTCCCTCTACTAGTATATTACGCAAGTCCACCCAAAATTGGCCTTCAAGAGGGCAAAACTCCCAAAAACATAGAAACGTGCACCAAGTCTTGCGCCTTGTTTGGGGCCCTTTCCTCGCGAATACGGGGTTGTACACAATTCCCGCTCTTTTCGAGTGGGTTATACATTCGGAAAGAAACGTCCAACCCAACGTATTCGCGGCTTATTCTTCTTGCAGCCGAAAATACTTGGCCTTCCGGGGGTAAACCTCTCATGCCAGCTAATGGGAGACTGGATGACGAGACGACCTCGGGGTAAAAAACACTTGGCCTCCGTGACGGATCAATCTGTCAAGCCAGCTAGTGGGAGCCTAGATGACGAGACGGCCTCGGTGCAAGGTCTACTCACCCGTCCAAGAGATCAACCAGTCATGCCAGCTAGTGGGAGCCTGGCAGTGTAATCATCCCGAGGTGAGCTCTACTCCCCCCTCCGAGAGATCAACCAACCCTGCCAGCTAGTGGGAGCCTGGCAGCGGAATCATCCCGAGGTAAGACCTACTCACCTCTCCGAGAGATCAACCAGCCCTGCCAGCTAGTGGGATCCTGGCAGCAGAATCATCCTGAGGTGAGCTCTACTCACCTCTCTGAGAGATCAACCAACCCTTCCAGCTAATGGGAGCCTGGTCAGCGGGTCTGCTCGGGGTCTCCTCTCCAACCTCCGAGTGAGCCTACAGCCCTGCCAGCTAGATGGGAGCCTGGTCAGCGGGTCCGCTCGGGGTCTCCTCTTCAAATCATCTTCAACCTCTGAGTGAGGCTACAACCCTGCTAGCTAGATGGGAGCCTGGTCAGCGGGTTTGCTCGTGGTCTCCTCTCCAAATCATCTCTAACCATCGAGTGAGCCTACAACCCTGCCAGCTAGATGGGAGCCTAGTCAGCGGGTCTGCTCGGGGTCTCCTCTCTAAACCATCTCCAATCACCGAGTGAGCCTACAACACTGCCGGCCAGATGAGATCCTCGTCAGCGGGTCTGCTCGGGGTCTCCTCTCCAAACCATCTCCAACCTCCGAGTGAGCCTACAGCCCTGCCAACTAGATGAGAGCCTGGTCAGCAGGTCTGCTCGGGGTCCCCTCTCCAAACCAAACCATCTCCAACCACCGAGTGAGCCTACAACCCTACTAGCTAGATGAGAGACTCGTCAGCGGGTCTGTTCGGGGTCTCCTCTCCAAACCAAACCATCTCCAACCATCGTGTGATCCTACAGCCCTACCAGCTAGATGCGAGTCTGGTCAACGGGTCTGCTCGGGGTCTCCTCTCCAATCCATCTCCAACCACCGAGTGAGCCTACAGCCCTGCCAGCTAGGTGAGAGCTTGGTCAGTGGGTCTGCTCGGGATCTCCTCTCCAAATCTTCTCCAACCTCCGAGTGAGCCTACAGCCCTGCCAGCTAGATGGGAGCCTGGTCAGCGGGTCCGCTCGGGGTCTCCTCTTCAAATCATCTCCAACCTCTGAGTGATCCAACAACCCTGCTAGCTAGATGGGAGCCCGGTCAGCGGGTTTGCTCGTGGTATCCTCTACAAATCATCTCTAACCATCGAGTGAGCATACAGCCCTGCCAGCTAGATGGGAGCCTAGTCAGCGGGTCTGCTCGGGGTCTCCTCTCTAAACCATCTTCAATCACCGAGTGAGCCTACAACCCTGCCTGCTAAATGAGAGCCTGGTCAGCGGGTCTGCTCGGGGTCTCCTCTCCAAACCATCTCCAACCACTGAGTGAGCCTACAGCCCTGCCAGCTAGATGAGATCCTGGTCAGCGGGTCTGCTCGGGGTCCCCTCTCCAAACCAAACCATCTCCAACCACCGAGTGAGCCTACAGCCCTACCAGCTAGATGAGAGCGTCGTCAGCGGGTCTGCTCTGGGTCTCCTCTCCAAACCAAACCATCTCCAGCCACCGTGTGATCCTACAGCCCTGCCAGCTAGATGCGAGTCTGGTCAACGGGTCTGCTCGGGGTCTCCTCTCCAATCCCTCTCCAACCACCGAGTGAGCCTACAACCCTGCCAGCTAGATGAGAGCGTGGTCAGCGGGTCTGCTCGGGGTCTCCTCTCCAATCCATCTTCAACCACCGAGTGAGCCTACAGCCCTGCCAGCTTGATGAGAGCCTGGTCAGCGGGTCTGCTCAGGGTCTCCTCTCCAATCCATCTCCAACCTCCGAGTGAGCCTGTAGCCCTGCCAGCTAGATGGGATCCTAGTTAGTGGGTCTGCTCGGGGTCTCCTCTCTAAACCAAACCATCTCCAACCACCGAGTGAGCCTACATCCCTGCTAGCTAGATGCGAGCCTGTTCAGTGGGTCTGCTCGTGGTCTCCTCTCCAATCAATCTCCAACCACCGAATGATCCTACAGCCCTGCCAGCTAAATGAGAGCCTGGTCAGTGGGTCTGCTCGGGGTCTCCTCTCCAATCCATCTCCAACATCCGAGTGAGCCTACAGCCCTGCCAGCTAGATAGGAGCTTGGTCAGCAGGTCTGCTCTGGGTCTCCTCTCCAAACCAAATCATCTCCAACCACCAAGTGAGACTACAACCCGGCAAACTAGATTAGAGCCTGGTCACCGGGTCTGCTCGGGGTCTCCTCTCCAAACCAAACCATCTCCAACAACCGAGTGAGCCTATAGCCCTGCCAGCTAGATGCGAGCCTGGTTAGCGGGTCTGCTCGGGGTCTCCTCTCCAATCCATCTCCAACAACCGAGTGAGCTTACAGCCCTGCCAGCTAGATGAGAACTTGGTCAGCGGTTCTTCTCGGGTTCTCCTCTCCAATCCATCTCCAAAATCCGAGTGAGTCCACAGCTCTGCCAACTAGATGGGAGCCTGGTCAGCAGGTCTGCTCGGGGTCTCCTCTCCAAACCAAACCAAACCATCTCCAACCACCGAGTGAGCCTACAGCCATGCCAGCTAAATACGAGCCTGGTCAGCGGGTCTGCTCGGGGTCTCCTCTCCAATCCATCTCCAACCACCGAGTGAGCCTACAACCCTGTTAGCTAGATGAGAGCATGGTTAGCGTGTCTGCTCGGGGTCTCCTCTCCAATCCATCTCCAACATCCGAGTGAGCCTACAGCCTTGCCAGCTAGATGGGAGCCTGGTCAGTGGGTCTGCTCGGGGTCTCCATGCTCCCCTTCCTCTCTTGAGGCCATGAAAAAAGACACCTGCACTCTCATCATATCAAAAGGGCACATCAAAATTGCAAGTATTGTACAACAATAAAAAATGTAACAAAGAAAAATTGTTATGGGTAAAATCTCTTTAAATCATCACCACATCCGGCACGATCAAGGGATATCTCGTCCACATCCTGGAGGTGGCACCCTCCCGACTTCAAGACCTACATCGTCATTCGACGCTTGACCTCCTCTTGTCAGACCATCGCCAAATCCCTGAGCTCTTCCACGAGATCAAGAGAGAGTTTTTGCTCTTCCTCGTTCTCTGCCCTCCGTCCTTTGTCTCCTTCCTTTGCAACAGCTACCTTTGGAAGGCTGGCACTTGCCGGGCTGGAGAACAACTCCTGGCCGCTGATGTCTCGTTCGATCTCATCTCCCATCCTCTCCTTCTTGGGCCTTCTTCCTGGTGCACTTCCATCTCCTGCTGTTGGGATCATCTCGCCTAGACCCATGGGAGTCGACTCATCGAGAAGGGGAGGAGCTAGCTCCTGGGAGGCTGGGGTGAAGCCGCCACCCCGAGGAGCAATACTTCGCAGCATCTCCAAGATGCCTTGGATGGATACCATGATCTCTTCCCTCCCCACAAAGGGTCCTGGGTTAGGGAGCTCCCCGATATCATCACTACCTCCCTGACCTCCAGCCATGACACTCTCCCGAGATCTTCTGTGCTGGTCACTCTCCACGCTCACTGCACCATGATGTTGAAACCGAGAAATCGGTCTGAAAGAGAGGGTTAGACCTGATATACTCTAGAGTGGGGGTGAATAGAGTATTTTAAAATCTTTTTACTGTTAATAAAAAAAATTTCAGAGTAGGAAAGCTATTTTATACCAGAATTTGCTGTAAGTAAAAGAGTAACCTAAAATAAACTAATCTACCAAAGGCACAACAAAAGCAAAGTTAAACTAACTAATACAGGCACAGCAAGAACAAAAAGGAAAGAGGGTAGCCAGACAACACACGAATTTTTATAGTGATTCCGCAACCTGGGTACATCCACTCTTCTACCACCCTGGTAGGAATCTACTAACAGGTTTTGATCAGGTGACTGCCACCAATGAGATTTTGATCAGGTGCTCAAAAACTAACCCAAGTCTTTTGATCAGGTGACTTGCAACCAAGGAATAACTTTTGAAGAGAGTTAAAGAACCCTTTGTACAGTGAGGGGGTGAGAGAGTTATGGTGTCTTCTCTTTCACAAATACATCTGAGAAGACTTGTGGATCTTTGATGTTATCAAAGCTCCCCCTGAGTTATTGAGTTGTTCAGGAAGATTGGAGCTTTGCTTCAGGGTGAGTAGGTCTTCAATCTTTAGCCTTGACCAGAAGAGATCCGGGAGCTTCTTGACGGATAAAGATTTGCTGTCCTTGAAGAATCCTGGAATGAAGAATGAAAAAGACTCTTGATTTGAATGGATGCTCTTCTTCTTCTTCAAAAGTGTCAGGATGAAAACAGAAATGTTTTCAATGTAGAGAAGAAATAAAATGTTATTGTTGTTGATGATCTTCTTTGTAAGACTTGTGTTATTTCTCTGGTCTCGATTATCTTGTTGCTTGCTGCTGTGTCTTTTTCTTTGTCTATATGTGTGTTTTTAAGAAGGAAGAAAATCACTTTTATATTCCCAATGGAATTTCCCCTGTGAATTTTAGAATTCCTTCCTGCATTGATTGCTGACGACCTAGAGAATGTAATATGGCTGGATAGAATGTCTGCATTAATTGATTTCCCCAACAGTCCTATTGAGAAGTGGCAAGTAATAATCCTGATGAATGTCACAATAAATGCTGCTTCTAATGGTAATATTCAGAGAATATTAAGCATTGATTACTCAGGAATCACTGTAATAAAATAAGGATAGAAGGAAGGAAAAATCCAAGTCTGGAACTGCACAGAAATCGTCGAGCAAAGAACAGATTTCGTCGACCTGAGTCTAAAGTTCGTCGAGTTGAGAAATCATGTTCATCGACCAGATAATTGTTGTTCGTCGACCTAAGATCCAAGATCATCGAACTGAGAACAACTAACTGCTTTCTTGTTAAGACTTGCCAAATCTGTGAACTAAGATCGTCGAGCTAATAATCTAACTTCGTCGACTAGAGTTCAGAGAAATGTTTTTGGACTTGGAATGTTAAAGTAGAGCATCCAGAAATCGTCGACCTAAGAACTAAGTTCGTCGAGCTCAACTCAAAAATTGTCTCTGAGTTCGTCGAGCTGAGTTCGATGAACGTCGAACTCACTTTCCTGAATCTGATTTTTCTCTAAGTCTGGAGTCTTCTGCAATCTGATGTTGGCTGGTCCATGCAGTGTTGGCTCTAAGGACATGGCTTATACTCTAGGACACAAACATGACCCTAGCTATACAAGGTCGGTCAATAATCCTAGTTTAGTGAACCTAGCCCAAATCCAACTAGGGATCCAATAATCTCCCCCTATTTGTGTGAGATCACTAATTACAGACACAAAATATTTACAAAGCAAGAGAAAAATATATCTGGTAGGAAACTTTAAAATATGCAGCATATATATATATATATATATATATATATATATATATATATATATATATATATATATATATATATAAGTGAGCTTTATATCAGGAAATAAACAAACAGTTTTTAAACAACAGAAAAGTCAAACAGTTAAATTCATTTCTTCTGCTTTGGCTTCTTTTGCATATCCTCTTTAGTTCTATCACTAGACTGGGTGAATTTGATTTCCCTGTTTGGATTGGCGGCTTGAGTCTTTGTCATGGTCATATTAACTGCTCCAATAATATTTAGGGAAGTAGCTCTTGGTACCACAGCTTCTGGATGTAACTTCATATAATCATCAACATTAAAGAATTTGTCAGCTTTTGCAAACCTGTTTAGTTCCTCCTTCCTGTTTTTGGACATTGTTGTATATTCGGAGGGATCCTTCCCTTCAGCTTTGGCTTTGTTGATCATAGATAGGCCAACCAATTCTTGGAACCTGGCCATCCTTGCAGTTGTAGCTGTTTCTGGGTCCTCAAAAAGTACAAGAGGGGATGCAGGTCTTTTTGGGCTTTCAGCTTTCTGAGATTCTGATGCTTGTGGTAGATGATGTTGTTGATGTTGATGTTGTTGCTGTTGATGCTACTTGCCTGAGGAATAGTACCTGTGCTGGCTGCTTCCAGAAGAGGAGGGGGATCTACCCTGATGTCTCTAATAGGTTTGATATTAGGTAGTCCTCTGAGATGAAGATCCTGAAGCACCAGCAGCAGGTGGAGGAGGTGGAGGAGGGTCTTTCTTGTATCTTTGTGGAGGAGGTGAATATTTCATGCTCTTCTTCCTATCTTTCTGCTAATTTTTGGAAAGCCACATCCAAGCTGGCATGCCCTTGTATGGAGTAATATTCTGAAGAATGTAGTATGGAGTATCATGTGCTGGGTTTCGCTTTGGAGCAGGAGGTGGAGGAGCTTTCCTTTTCTTAGAGATATTATTTTTGGACTTGGGCTCATCATCAGAATCTTCTTCCTCATCTTCATCATCAGAAGATCCTTGAGGAGAATCATATAAAGCATCAATGGCTTTTAGTATAGCTTTATCAATAGGCTTTTAAGCCTTAGGAGGAGATGGAGGAAGAGCTGGAGCTGGAGTAGGAGAACTATATACACCAGTGCCTTCAGCAACTGATTTACTTTCTTCTTCAATGTCATCCATGATCAACTCATCAAGATCAGGTATGGGGCTATCATCCATAATGAAGGTTGGAACATAGATGACTCTGGGAGGGGATGAAGTAATGAAGGAATCAGCTCTTGGTGGAAATGGAATGACAGGAGCCTCTGTAATAGAAAAACTGGGCTTGAGTTACTTGGCAACTTTGGGGCTTATTGGGGAGGTATAGGGAACTATAGCCATGGACGGCTTTATGCTGCATACTAGAAGAGAGTTCAAATGAACTGTATCAAAAATATTCATCAAATTCAAAATATCTACTGTGGGATTTATAATGTAATCACCAACAGTTTTTATTTCCTCTGTGACTGTCTCATCCAAATCCATATCAGAATCAATAAAATTAGTTAAATCAAACAAATCATCAGCTACTTCTGCTTTTGCTGCTGCTTCTGCTTCTGTTGCTGCAACTACTTCTACTGCTGCTTCTGCTTCTGCTTCTGCTTCTGCTTCTGCTACTGCTGCTACTTCTTCACAGAGTATCTCCCCCTACCTGGTTTCAGTGGTAACTAGAGCTAGGCCCCTGAATGAAGAAGGAGGGACAGAGAGGGCAGAGATTTGAGCAACAAGAGAACAGATGGACGAAGCAAGAGGTGAAATAGCCTCTGCTATGAGGGTTCTGAGGAGGGGAGTGAGAAGTGCTGGAAGAGGTGGAATGATGGAGGGGTCCAGTGGCAGGAATGTAGGAGGTGTGTCAGTGGAGACAAAAGGGTGGATGGAAGATGATGGTGGAGGAGGGGATAGAGAATCTGACATATGTTCATCTTCAGGTGAGGGAGTATGGAGGGGGGATGAGAGGAGGTTGAATGATGGTAGGGATGAGGGGATGTTAGCTAAATGTGGTGGTAGAGAAGATGAGGGTGGTGATGGAGTTGGCATACCATGTGGTGATGGAATTGATGTACCATATGGTGATGGAATTGTGTACCATGTTGGGATGGAGGGGAGGTATGAAAGTGAATATGAGTTTGTAATGGATGTACTGGGGATGATGGAGGTGTGGGTGTAGGGACTGTGGTGTGAACTGGTGAGGGGAGTTGGTGTACCATCTGACGATGACTTTGGATGGCTGGAGGTGGTGGAAGAGAAGATGGAGCATCTTCAGCATGGTGGGGAGTGGCTGGAGCAGCCCTTGTACTCTCATAAGTCCTGGAGGAAGAGGAAGAAGCCTTGGATGGCTTGGTGATGTTCCTCTCCCACCTGCCAAAGAGGGCACAAGTGAGCCTCTTGGAGGCATTAATGAATATGGTTGGTGTGACCGGGGATTCGGCAGCCTTTTCCTGAAGGAAGATTCTCAGAATTCTTCCAAAACACACCTCTTTCTTAGTGTTCTTTTTCCTGATCATCTCAAACATAATCTTAGCCCAATTCACAGGCTTCTTATTCACCACAACACACATCACCAGGAATTGATGCCTAGTGATGTAGTCATGGGCTGTGTGCTTACCCAGCAGTACCTTGCCCATAACATGTGCTAGAAACTTATATTCAGCATATAAGTGTTTCTTCGGCAGTTTGTTGGGTGTTGCTCTAGAATAACACATTTTATTCAGCATTTCATCAAATTCATCAATGTCAATCTCCAGTTCTTCATCACCATTTGCTAATCCAAAAATATCTATTAAAACTGCGGGGGTAAGAGATACTTCATTACCCGATATTGTTCCTCTCATGTTGTTCTCATTTGCGGTGGAGGAAGTGTAAACTCATTCTCTGATCTCTACGCTGGCTACCTTTATTCTGGTGGTCATGAGATTCTTCAATTGCTGATCTTCAAGCAGTTTCAAGATTTCCAGGAAGATAGGATTCGAGTATTGAAATGACTCAAAATCTATATCAAATACAGTATCAAACTTCATGGCTGCAAGAATGCCTGCGGGAATCACCATGAGTGTGCCTGCAACAAACAAAAGAGATCAAGTGCAATGGAAATGAAAGCGCGGGATGGAGGTCGAAGAAAAACCTAGATATATGGTTTTTCAGAATATGAATTGAAAAATTTCGTTCCACGAAAAATAAAAGAATTCTTCGACCTGAGGTCGACGAAATATTTTATAGTTAAAAAAGTCGTCGAGCTTAGTCTGAAGATCTGACAGCATTTCATCGAGCTTCGTTCGATGAAAAATTTCTTAAGCAGATTCGTCGATCTTCGTTCGACGAAAATAACTTCACTTAGAGAGAGTTCATCGATCTCTGGTCGACGAATATCTCTGGAAATTTTCCCAATTCATCGATCTCCATTCGACGAACTTTGAAAAATTCGTCGACCAAAGATAGAAATTAAATTAAAGCTTCTCCATTTATCATTTCAAGCTGATTTATAAAGAACAAGTGATTTCTTTCATCCAGTGGTTTGGTGAATATATCTGCTCTTTGCAAATCAGTGTAGATATAAACAAGTTTATTTTGTTTTGTCTACACACTCTCTAATGAAATGATGCCTAATATCTATATATTCGGTCCTACTGTGATGGACTGGATTTTGTGTTATGAATATAGTACTTGTGTTATCATAAAGCAGAGTTGAATTATTTAAGTTGAACTCATAGTCCAGGAGTTGATTCTGAATCCACAGCATCTGGGAACAACAACTACCAGCTGCTATATATTCTGCTTCAACAGTTGATGTAGACACAGATAACTATTTCTTGCAGAACCAAGACACTAATCTCATACCAAGGAACTGGCATGTCCCAGAGGTACTTTTTCTGTCTACCTTGCATCCAGCAAAGTCAGCATCTGAGTATCCAGTTAACTCAAATTCTGACTCAGTAGGATACCATAGTCCTAGACTAGGACAACTCTGTATATATCTCAAAATTCTTTTTAGAAAAACTAGATGAGATTCTTTAGGGTTCACTTAGAACCTAGCACAAAGATATGTGGCAAACATTATGTCAGCTCTACTTACTGTAAGGTATAGTAGGGACCCAACAATGCCCCTATATAATTTCTGATCAACAGGTTTCCCATGTTCATCAAAGTCTATTACAGTATTAGTGGCCATGGGTGTTTTCTTTGCCGAGTCATCAGCCATCCCAAACTTTTTAATAAGCTCCTTAGCATACTTAGCCTGGGATATGAAAATGCCATCAGGTAGTTGCTTCACTTGGAGACCAAGGAAGTAGGAGAGCTCACCATTGCTACTCATTTCAAACTTTGAATGCATGAGGTCAGAAAATCTCTTGTATAGTTTGGAATCAGTAGACCCAAATATAATGTCATCTACATAAATTTGTACTGACAGAGTTTGATCCTTATGGTGCCTAGTGAATAATGTTTTATCTACAATGCCTCTAGTGAATTTATGCTCTATCAGGAAGCTAGTTAAGGTCTCATACCAAGCTCTTGGAGATTGCTTCAAACCATAAAGAGCTTTATGAAATCTAAAGACATATGAAGGATAAGTTGGAGAGATAAAACCTGAAGGTTGTTCAACATAAACCTCTTCTTTAAGTACTCCATTCAGAAAGGTACTCTTGACATCCATTTGAAAGAATTTAAACTTCTTGTAGACAACATAAGCAAGGAAGATCCTGATTACTTCTAACCTTGCAACTGGTGCAAAAGTTTGGTCATAGTTTATTCCTTCTTCTTGCCTATAACCTTGAGCAACAAGCCTTGCCTTGTTTCTCACAATTACACCTTGGGCATCTAGCTTGTTTTTATATATCCATTTAGTTCCAATGATAGGGTAGTCTTTGGGTCTTGGAACTAAATTCCAAACTCTGCATCTCTCAAATTGATTGAGTTCCTCTTGCATTGCAATGATCCAGTGAGGATCTTGCTCAGCATCTTTTATGGATTGAGGCTCAACTTGAGAGAGGAAATAGGCATACATCATATCTTGGTTGAGTTGATGCCTTGTATGTACACCTACTGACATGTCTCCAATCACTTGAGATCTGGGGTGATCCCTTAGTGTGACAAGATCAGTGGGTGGATTTGGATCAGCAACAACATATGGAGTTAATTCCTCTTGTGGAATAATGTCTACTGTTGAAGGAAGTTCAACCTCTTCCATAAGTTCTTCTTCACTGTCTTCTTTAGCTTGTGGAGGAGAAGGTGATTTAACCTCCTGTTGAAGGTTTAACTCACCCATCGTCTCACACAGGTGAGGTACCTGCAAAGTGCTATTGGTAGAAATTTCTTTCTCCTTATAAGACATGTTAGCCTCATCAAAAGTCACATGTATTGATTCCTCAATTTTTAAAGAAGATTTATTAAACACCATATAAGCTTTGCTGACTTGGGAATATCCTAGAAAAATTCTCTCTTCAGCCTTAGCTTCAAACTTTCTAACATATTTCTTGTTATTATTATGAATATAACATATGCAACCAAATACTTTAAAATAGGTGATTTTAGGTTTCTTTCCTTTAAGTAATTCATAGGGGGTCCTGCCCTTTAGTTTGTGTATCAAACTTCTATTCAGCACATAGTTTGCTGTGCTCACAGCCTCTACCGAAAAAGATAGGGGCATGTGTGCATCTGCAAGCAATATTCCTGCAGATTCAATGAGTGTTTTGTTTTTCCATTCTGCTACCCCATTTTGTTGAGGTGTTCTAGGAGCAGAGAAATAATGTCTGATACCTTCTTCCTCACAGAATCTTTGCATGGGAAGATATTCAAACTCAGTACCATGATCACTTCTGATCAATGCAACTGGAGTAGAATACTCAATCCTTATGCTCTTAAGAAAAATCTGTAAGGACTTTAAAGTTATTTGACTTATTTCTCAAGAAGAAAACCCAAGAGAATCTAGAGAAGTCATCTACAATAACCAAGGTGTAAGACTTCCCTCTTATGCGCTGTACATCAATGGGTCCAAAAAGATCCATATGTAACAAGTACAAAATCCTAGGTGAATCACTCTTATTAATTGACTTAAAGCTATTTATAGTTTGCTTGCCTAGTTGACAAACCCTATAGAGGCCTTCCTTCTTGTAGGGACCAGAAGGCAAACCTCTCATAAGGTTGTCTTTAGATAGCCTAGCAATGTTTTTCATATTAACATGTCCTAGTCTTTATGCCAAAGATCATTTTGATTGCAAACAATATTAAGTAAATAGATATCTGAATTTGCAGAATGAAAATAAACTAAATATATATTATCTTGTCTATTTCCAATTAAGACAGTTTGATTTTCTTTATTAGAAATAATACAAGATTTTAAGTTAAAATATACCTGATAACCTTCATCACATAGTTGACTAATGGAGATGAGGTTATGCTTGAGTCCACTTACATATGTCACATTTTGAAAGTAACTGCACCAATCTTTACTTCTCCAAAGTCTTCAGACTGGCCATAATTGGAATCACCAAAGATCACCTTTGGTCCCAGCTTGGACTTATAGTTATTTAAGTTGTCCTTGCTGCCAGTCATATGCTTGGAGCATCCACTATCCAGATACCATTTTTGATTAACAGTTGGATAGATCTTTACCTGCAAAGAAAATAATTAGTTGTTCTTGACCCAGGTCATCTTGGGTCCTTGTTTCTTTACATAAGAAAAGCTGGAAATGTAAGAGCAATCAGGTTGGCTTTGGTATCCTAAGGGGTGATATCATCTGGGAGGAATTATCCAGTCAGCAAGTGGATTAAAAGGTTTTCTAGGTTGATTAGAGTTTCTATCACAATTATGATTTTTATTAAGTCTGTCTGGGTTCGACGAAAAGTTATAAGTTCGTTGACCAGAGTTCGACGAAGTGGGATAAGATCGTCGATCTCTGCTCAGAGAATTAACATGTTCATTTTCTGTGCTCCAAGTTCGTCGATCTCTGCCCGACGAATCATACACAGTTCATCGATCGCAGTAAGACAAATTATTATAGCTAATATTGGCGTTCATAGATCGTCGATCGAAGTTCGACGAACTATCCACATTTCGTTGACCTGAGTTCGACGAAATTTGTTGAACTTTGTTATTACTTAAGATTTTCTGGTTTCTATTATTTTGATTTTTAGTGTTTGGTAATTCTTATGTGGTTTGTTTGTTGTTTATTACCTCTTTTCCTTTAGCTGAAACAAATCTAATAGGAGTTGATAATATGTTCTTCTTAAGTATCGGGGGTAAACTTGATGATGCACCCAAGCCCAGTTTGCAATTCAGTCTGGCATTGACTGTGCTTGTGATGTCCATCAGCTTAACGCGTCTCCCATTGAGAGATTCCTCAAGTTGTTTGGCCTCACATATCTCTGTTTTTAAAGAAATGATTTGTTCATTAACTAGAGTTAGTTCATCTTTTAGCTTAGTGTTTTCAGAAATCAGATTTTCTTGATTACATAGTCTTTCCCTAAGTGTTTTGATTTTTTTAGATTTAATTAAATCAATGCACATAGTTTTCAATTCAGTTTTGAAACTGTCAGTACTATAATCAAAAGATTAAAGTACCTGATCAGTTTCTGATTCTGAAGCTCCTTCCTTATAAGATTCTTCTTCATCATCTGATTGGCTGTTAGAGGCATTGATGGCCATGAGGCAGACTTCCTTGGCCCTTGCCTCTTCTTCCTCTTCACTAGAACTGGAAGATGTGGATTCATCTTCTGTCTCACTCCAGGTATCAGCAACAAAGCCCTTATCCTTCTTTTTGTATTTGCTAGAGCAAGGCCTGCTACTTTGTTGTCTTCTGGAGTCCTTCTCTTTTCTTCTTTCTTTCTTCTGATTCTCCGGACACTCTGAGATAAAGTGTCCAAGTTTCCTGCAGGCAAAACATATTACTTCTTTAGTAGGAGTTTTATCATACCTTAGCATATCATCCTGCCTAGATGATTTTCTCCTAAAGTCTTTTCTTGCCATTTTGTAAAATCTCTTGGCAAAGAGACTCATTAGTTCCTCAGTGACTGTTGAAGCTTCAGTTTCTTCAGCAGCCTTGAATGCTATGTTGTGCTCCTTTCTTGCTGGTGGAGGAGTCCTTTGTTCTGCAGCTTCTCTGGACTTTATTAGCTGCGCATATGACTTGAGCTTTCCCAATAGAGATTATGTGGAAATCTCATTTAAGCTCCTGGCCTCCATGATTGGCCAGATCCTTGAATCCCATGAGCTTGGGAAGCACATGAGGATTTTATCATTCACTTCAGTAAGGGTGATGTCCTTATCCAAAATCTTCAGCTTATTGATTATTGAGCTCAGTCTGTTGTACATGTCAGCAACAGATTCTGACTTATCCTTCTTGAAGTTCTCATACTAGGATATGAGATTTGATCTTCTGTCTTTTCTCTCATCAGCAGAGCCAGCCACCATTTGGTTGAGAGAGTCCCAAATAGCTTTGGCTGATGTGCATTCAGGCACCTTCTGGAAAATATCATCAGACATAGTTTTAGCCAGAATATTCATGGCCTTTGCATCAACAATCTTGGCCTCCTTCTGTGCAACTGTCCACTCAAGTGGTGGAACAACATGTGTGCTTGATGTTGATGTATATGTAGAGGCAGTTGATTGAGGAGGACCTATCAAAATAGAGTTGTAGATGTCCTAATCAATGGAATTCATGTAAAGTTTTATTCTAGCCTTTCCAGATGGCAAACTTATTTAAGTTGCACACTGGAGGTCTGTTGCTTGCATAGTCCTTCTTCTGTGCCATGCTGTCTATATAATCCTAAGAAAAATAAAGGGTCAGATCTAACACAGAATCTTTTGGTTCAAGGGTTAACTTATACAACCAAAGAAACACTGCTCTGATACCAATTGAAAGAGACGGTTAGACCTGATATACTCTAGAAGGGGGGGGGGGGGGGGGGTGAATAGAGTATCTTAAAATCTTTTTGTTGTTAATAAAAAAAACTTCAGAGTAGGGAAGCTATTTGATACCAGAATTTGTTATAAGTAAAAGAGTAATCTAAAATAAACTAATCTACCACAGGCACAATAAAAGCAAAATTAAACTAACTAACACAGGCACAACAAGAACAAAAAGGAAAGAGGGCAACCAGACAACACAAGAATTTTTATAGTGGTTCCCCAACCTGGGTACATCCACTCTTATACCACCATGGTAGTAATCCACTAACAGGTTTTGATCAGGTGACTGCCACCAATGAGCTTTTGATCAGGTGCTCAAAAACCTACCTAAGTCTTTTGATCAGGTGACTTTCAACCAAGGAATAACTTTTGAAAGGAGTTAAAGAACCCTTTGTACGGTGAGGGGGTGAGAGAATTATGGCATCTTCTCTTTCTCAAATACAACTGAGAAGACTTGTGGATCTTTGATGTTATCAAAGCTCTCCCTGAGTTATTGAGTTGTTCAGGAAGATTGGAGCTTTGCTTAAGGGTGAGTAGGTCTTCAATCTTTAGCCTTGATTAGAAGAGATCCAGGAGCATCTTGACTGATTAAGATTTGCTATCCATGAAGAATCCTGGAATGAATAATGAAGAATACTCTTGATTTGAATGGATGTTCTTCTTCAGCAGTGTCAGGATGAAAACAGAATTGTTTTCAATGTAGAGAAGAAATAGAATGTTGTTGTTGTTGATGATCTTTTGTGTAAGCCTTGTGTTATTTCTCTGGTCTCGACTATCTTGTTGGTTGCTGATGTGTCTTTTTCTCTGTCTATATGTGTGTTTTGAAGAAGGAAGAAAGTCACTTTTATATTCCCAATGGAATTTCTCCTGTGAATTTTTGAATTCCTTCCTACATTTACTGTTGACGACCTAGAGAATGTTATACGGTTGGATAGAATGTCTGCATTAATTGATTTCCCCAACTGTCCTATTGAAAAGTGGCAAGTAATAATCCTGATGAATGTCATAATCAATGCTGCTTCTAACGGTAATATTCAGAGAATATTAAGCATTGATTACTCAAGAATCACTGCAATAAAATAAAGACAGAAGGAAGACAAAAATCCAAGTCTGGAACTGCACAGAAATCATCGAGCAAAGAACAGATTTCGTCGACCTGAGTCCAGAGTTCATTAAGTGATAAATCGTGTTCGTCGACCAGATAATTATTGTTCGTCGACCTGAGATCCAAGATCATCGACCTGAGAATAGCTAAATGCTTTCTTGTTAAGACTTGCCAAATCTGTGCACTAAGATCGTCGAGCTGATAATCTAACTTTGTCGACTAGAGTTCAGAGAAATGTTTTTGGACTTGGAATGTTAAAGTAGAGCATCCAGAAATCATTGACCTAAGAACTAAGTTCGTAGAGCTCAACTCAGAGAATTGTCTCTGAGTTCGTCGAGCTGAGCACGACTTTTGTCGAGCTAAGTTCCACGAATATCGAACTCACTTTCCTGAATCTTATTTTTCTCTAAGTCTGGAGTCTTCTGCAGTCTGATGTTGGTTGGTCCATGCAGTGTTGACTCTAAGGACATGTCCTATACTCTAGGACACAAACATGACCCTGGCTATACAAGGTGGGTCAATAATCCTAGTTTAGTGAACCTAGCCAAAATTCAACTAGGGATCCAACACGGTCTCTGTGGAGTTCGGGGTCCCTTTAAAGGGGTGACCTCACACTTACTGCACTCGGGCGAATGTCAAGGACCAAAGGCTCAGGAAATTAGGAACAGACCCTCGGCCCTAGAGTGGAGCTCCCACATCACATCCGGAAGAACTTGGCGATCTCCCCTCCCTAGCCAATGCTGAGCTAGGTGTCTTGGAGGATGAAGAGAGAGTGAAGAAGTGATGCTCTCCAAGGCACCCCTAAGGGCCTATTTATAGTTTTCTGGGAATGGCCTGCAAATAACCAACCTCCACTCAATGCCATACAGTTCGATGAACTCAGAACCCATTCCACTCGAGTACAATGAAACGATCACTCGAGTACAGTGAAACATTCACTGGAGTACAGTGAAACGTTAACTCAAGTACAATGTAACGATCACTCGAGTATAGTGAAATGATCACTCGAGTACAGTGAAACGTTCACTCAAGTACAATGAAACGATCACTCGAGTATAGTGAAACGTTCACTGGAGTACAGTGAAACGTTCACTCAAGTACAATGAGACGATTACTCGAGTACAGTGAAACATTCACTGGAGTACAGTGAAACATTCACTAGAGTACAATGAAATGTTCACTCAAGTACAATGAAACGATCACTCAAGTACAATGAAACGTTCACTCGAGGTGGGTTGAAGCGGCTTGGGCGGCCTGGCCGGGCTGAGGCGGCTTGGGCGGCCTGGGGCCTGAGCAACTCTTCAAAGGGCCCTCGGGGGGGGGGGGGGAGACAAATATTTCCTCCCCTACTAGTATATTACATAGGTCCACCCAAAATTGGCCTCCAGGAGGGCAAAACTCCCAAAAAGCTTAAAATCATGCACTAAGTCTTGCGCCTTGTTTGCGGCCATTTCTTCGTGAATATGGCATTGTATACAGTATATACTGCCTCAGCCCAAAAATATTCTTGGAGAGATGTGTCACTCAATAGTGTTTTACCATCCTCTATGAGAGTCTTATTTTTCCTCTCAACAATCCCATTTTCCTAGGGGTGTCCGTAGTGAAGAGAATTATTGATGAATCTCATGTTCTTCACAGAATCTTGTCATGCTATGAGACTGGAATTTAGTCTCATGGTCACTTCTGATTTTAACCACATAGCTGTTTAACTCATTCTGAATTTGCATGAAAACTTTGTGAAGATATAAAGGATTTCATTCTTTCTCTTTAGGAAGTACACCCATGCAAACCTGGAAAAGTCATCAACAACCACATGGGTGTAGACCTTCCTACCAAGACTATGAACTGACATATGACCAAACAAGTCCATATGCAGGAGGTATAGGCACCTCACAGAATCTTTGGCCCCAATGCTCTTGAAGGAGGCTTTTGTCTGCTTGCCCATTTGGCAAGTAGAGCAAATGCCCTCTTTGGATCACTTCATATTGGGACCATTCCTAACTAGCTCTTAACTAAAGAGCTTATCAATAGTCTTGTAATTCAAATGGGCTAGCCTATTGTGTCACTGGACATAGTAGGAGTCTTTCTCATTTGTCATTAGACAGATAGGAGAATCTGTATCTAAACATAGAAAGTTTAAGCAATAAACATTCTCACTCCTAATGTCTGTCAAGAAGACCTATTGGTCACTTGACCTCCTAATTAGGCACTCATCCTTGTGCAAGACAATAACATAGCCAAGATCAAAAAGCTAGTCTATGCTTATAAGGTTGTGTTGCAACCCTTCAACATAAGAGACCTTAGAGATGGTAACTATGTCATTGGTGATCTTATCATAGCCCTATGCTACCCCTCTATCTGAACCACCAAAGATTACTTTGGGTCCATCTTTTACTGGAGTGTATTCTTTTAAATTGCTCCTTGTCCCAGTCATGTGCCTGGAACATCCACTATTCAAGTACCATATGGGGGTATGACCACTTGAACTAACCTACAATATACAATTTACTTTACCTTAGGACCCCAATATCTATTGGGTCCTAGGTGCACATTAGTTTCAAACTGAACATGTCTACCAGCAGAATTTCTGACTAGTGGACTGACCCTAGATCTGGTAACATTGGGTTTGTGCCAGCAGTCAATGGTAAAATGCCCTATCTTACCACAACACCAACAGTCATGTATATTATATCTTCTCTTCTGTATAGGCCATGCAGCTTGGTTAGCATCAGTCCTAATAGGGGGAAGATGTGTTGCAGCCCTTTTCTGATTTCTTTCAGCTATAATTTGACTGAAGGTAAGTCCTCTAGCTACTTGTTTGGTCTGCTCTGAGTGCTATCAGCAGCAAGATGCTTTTCAGAGAGCATGCTTTTGATGGCATCAGAAATGCCCAATTCAACCTGACTGTTAGACTTGCCCTTAGTATGATCCTTAGTTGTCAGATTCAGAGCCTTGTCTGCTGCAACATTCTTGAGTGTAGGTGTTGAAGCACCAAAAATAAATGGTCCTGGTTGGGCCATCTGAAATTTCTCATGGGTAGCCGCAAAGTCACTCACCCAGCTAGAGATTTCACCATGGTAGTGAACATCTTTGTTCACCCCTAATGAACAACCCTTCTCCTATTGACCATAGGAGCTTTCCTGGTCATGCATATTAGAAGGTAGTCAAACCTTTCTAAAAAGAATGGGAGGCTTGGAAGCAATGGGCTGAGGTGGAGCTGGAGCTTTGCCCTTCTTTTTGGAATGAGCAACTCTTGTGCTTCCCTTGAATCTCAACCCCTTCTTACCCGTTTTAGAGGAGAAGGTGTCTATCAAGGGTAGTACTGTACTTGGCTTATAATAGCTAGCCACTATTCTTTTCTCCTTCTTAATCTTATCTTCAAGCTCCCCGATGAGACAGTTCTTGCTCTTAATGGAGGCTATCTGGATGTCCAAGAGAGACTTCAGTTAGATTATTTCCCAAGATTTCTGATCCAGCAGATTAGCAGTTACAGTTTGTTGGGCAATTGCAAGCTTAAGTGATAAAATCTCATTAGCTTGCTTCTTAGACACCTTTTTGACCTTCTTGAAGTCATTCAGAAGTTCTTCATACTTTTCAATCAGTTTATTGACATCTCCTTCAGATTCCGAATCTTCTTCACCACTGGCTGAAGAGGCTTTTGAGCAAGGACTAGTCACATACTCAGACAGAGAAGCAGAATTAGGTAATGAATGTACCTTGCTTTGACCAGGTTGATCCTGGCTACCCTCTACATCTGTCATTGCCATTAGTTCTCTATAGTTGTGGGCATCTTCATTCTCCTCTGAGTCACTATCTGATAGTGTCAGATGGGCTATGATTCCTATCCTTACTAGAGGAATAACTTCTTCTACTACAATAGCTTTATCATTAGCAGCAGCAGCAACTAGCCCAATGTAGGCTTCCTCTTCTTCATACTCAAATGATGATGAGTCTGTCCAGCTCTTTTCCTTCTTATCAATGAAGGACTTCTCCTTCTTTCCTTTTTGTTAGTGTTGCATCTTCACCTCAGCCCCCTTCCTCTTCTTAGGGCAATCAACTATCATATGCTCAGGCTTGCTGCAACAGTAGCAAACTACTTTAGAAGAGTTATATTTATTATGTTTGGAACCATACCTGTCAGTATTGGATTGATTCTTCCTATGATGAGTGGAGTTGGAATACCTCTTGTTCCAATTCTTCTTCTTCGTCAGCCTCTGGAGTTGCCTGGAGAATGCTGCAAAGTCTTCATCAGACATAATGCTGTCTGATGCCTCTGAGTCTGAGCTATCTAGCTTAGCTGGTCTTCTTGGTGGAGAGGGAATCCTCTCATTGCCCTTCCTTGTACTTTCTGCTCTGAAGGCCAAGGACTTTTCCTTGGCCAGGGATTTGCTGGTGGACTCCTCCTCCTTCCTAGCAGCTAGTTGTATCTCATAGGAGAGCAGCTTTCCAAACAATATTTGGGCAGGAGTATCAGCAAGCTTAGCCACCTCTCTTATGACATAGATCTTGGTATCCCAGTCTTTGTGAGAGATCTGAGAAACTTGTCATTTATTTAATAATTATTTAAGACCCTCCCATAGGTCTTCAACTCATTTATGATCCTGAAGAATCTTTCATAACAAGCAGTTATGTTCTCCTTCAGGTTTTCCTGAAAGCCTCATACTCTTGGTTGAGCAGAGACTTCCTATAATCCCTTACCTCTTCAGTCCCATCCATGTAGACCATAAGTGTGTCCCACATCTCTTTGGAGGTCTTGCAGTGAACTAGATTCAGAAAGGTTGAGTCATCAACAATACTGACAATAATATTTTGTGCTCTCTTGTCCAGTCCAACAAGGATGATTTCATCCTTGGTCATCTCAGAGTATGTCTTAGGAGTCTGGGCATTAACATTCAGAACAGAGACCTTCATAGGGATGAAAGGTCCCTCCTTGACTGTTACAAAATTCCTGGGATCATAGGTTTCCATGAATAACCTCACCCTCTCTTTCCATATTCCAAAATACTACTTCCTGCAGATGGGGAGTTTCATGGAACTCGGCTCTCTCTGGCTCTCTCCAGGGCCCATGATCACTTAACTGTATCTACCTTCGGAGATTACTCAGATTGATAAATTCTTTTTGAGGAACCTCCCTCTGATACCACTTGAAAGTTCTTGTTTTCAAGGTAGCTAACAACCTAAAGGGGGGGTGAATAGGTTTATCTAGGTCTTTCGAATTTCTTTTTTGAGTTACTATGTAATTGAGAGCTTTTTATGAACATGCAAACAAAAAACACACACAGAAAAACACACAGGTATTTTTATAGTGGTTCTCCAAAATTATGCATACATCCACTCTCCTCCCACCTTTCTAACTTCATGTTAGTCAAGTCACTTCTCCAAATCAATGCACCAAGGAGCTTACAGCTCAGTTCCCACAGGATCTCCTAGTCTCCTCTAAGACTAACACCTCAGCCACAATGGCCTACACTCAATGATACAAGTATCACCTACCTCAGGAAATTAAGCCCTACCACTCAGGCTATGGAGGATAGCCCTACCTCAGAGCAAACTTGCCCCTACAACTCAGAGAGATACAATCTCCTACAGCTCAGACAAATTTGCCCTACCTCAGTTCCAAGGCCCTACAGCTCAGATCCAGAAGGATCCTATAATAAGAAATAATTTAATTAACATTAACACAAAGAAAGTTCTCTATGTCAACAACTTAGAGCTAAGAAATTTTTGCACTATCTCTCCTCACAGCAGAGAAAATCTTTGCTGGAGGAACTCAGAAGCTTACTCTTGAACTTGTAGTAGAAGACTAAAGATCTATTGATATTGTCTCTCCAAGCAGCTAACTGAACCTGCCTCGGGCTGAAGGTTCTTCTTTCTTCAGAACTGTATCTGATCTTGCTGTATCAGATGGAGATGGCACAGCTATCTAAACTTTTATTTCTGGAGTGCTTCAAGCTTTTTTTACATGAAGTAATGGCGAGGAAGATGAAGTCGGCTGCTAACCTTTTGAAGTTGATGAAGCCCTAAAAGCTATCTTGTGTCTTGGCCAATCTCATCCTTTTGTAGTTCTATGATCAACAGCTCTTAGAGATCAGTGGGTCCCACCTGCATCTTCCAGCTACATATTGCTTTAATGCCTATCTGTCGTACAGTAGGCTTGCGGCGCCTTTTGTCGTGTACTGTAGCTTTGCCACTAACAATTTGAATATGGTTGACTTTTTGTCATGCTGACATCAACACCTGAAAACTTAGTCAAAATCCAAGTATTAGTAATATAGGCGTTGAGTGAGTGTGCTTCACTCAATGCCAAATAACTTAGACATATTTACTGTATCTTGTTGTAGAGTGAGTTATCTTCTCTCAACGCCAAGCTGCTTAGATTATAAACCTGTTTCTAGGTGTTGAGTGATTTACCTTCACTCAACACCAACTTGCTTTCTCAGCTTTTTGTTGCTTGATATTGAGTGAGTGAGCATCACTCAACGCCAAACACCTTGGACAAAATTCTGGCTTTACTAGGCTTTGAGAGCATTGAGTGTGTCTTCATCACTCAACGCTTTTTGCCTTAACCCTTTCTACAGCCTCTTTTGCATGCATGGCGTTGAGAGCATTGAGTGAACATGTCTCACTCAATGCTTTCTTCCTTACCCATTTCTATTTGTTCAGCATCTTAAGCATTGACAGCGTAGAGTGAGCCAGCCTCACGTAACGCGTTTTGCTTTAACAAATTCTGCATTATGGCGTTGAGAGCGTTGAGTGACCACGCCTCACTCAACGTTTTTTGCCTTAGCCAAATTTTTGTATTTAAAAGATGTTGGCTTTGACTGACTGAGTGTTACTCAACACTTAAGAGACAATAGCGTAGAGTGAATGACCTTTACTCAACGCCTGTGGACTTAGCCACTTTTTTGCCTCTTAAACCTAGGCATTGACTGTCTCAGCCAGCCTCACACAACTCTGAACTGTGTTCGACGAATGCTGAACTGAGTTCGATGAATAGTGAGCTCATCTCAACGAATTCTGAACCCAGTTTGACAAATTTAGACTTGGCCAAATTTCACAAACTCTTAGCTTAGTTCGAAGAATGATTAGCTCAGCTCGACGAACTCTGAGCTTAGTTTGACGAATTTGGACTTGGCCAAATTTCTCAAACCACCTGACTTAGCCACTTAGGCTACCTATCCCATTACAATCATCTACTGATATGTGTATATCATTGACAAGATTGACTTCCTCAAATCTAGGACATTGTGGGCAATGGACCCAACACCGGCCGTGGATCGCTCTACGGAGAAGTCTTCAAGAGGGAGAACTTCAACCTTAAAATTTTCAACTCTCTTATCTGTAATATTTTCTTTTCTGAATTTTCTGGTGAGGGAAATCGACTGGAATGTCGTCAAAATCCGGGAAGGGTTTTGTGAGAAATTGACTTGTAGGGTCATCGGATTCCGTGGGAAATCATCCCGGGGAAGGGACGTCCAGATCGGGTGGATCTAGCTGGGCTCTAAGACCCTTCCTTGTATGGAGGTGAAGAGCTGGCTCGAAGACATTTCTTGGAGGGAAAGCGAGAGAGCCAACCGGTCTATGAAGTGTATCGGTATAGAAACCAAAAGAGTTTTTATTCATCATCGCCTTCTATCTCCGGCGTCATAGAGATCACACTTGTGTAACCATCTAGAACAATTGATATTCTAATTCATGTAATGAAATTTATGCTTCTGAGTTGTTTAATTCTATGATTGTTCTGTTGTTGATAAGTATGTGAATGTGTTGTGGGACTTGCAAATGAACGCGCATAGGAAAAATGAGTTTCGAGACTTACCGCCGAGCGTTAGGTACCTAACACCTGTGGTAGCTTTCGGAACTCGATTTTCTGGGTCTGAAAATTTTAAATTGCAGATAACACTCCAAACCTTATTCACACCGCCTCCTCTAAGGTTGGCCACGAGATCCAACATGTGTGTGTCACTCACCCATTCTCTTCTCTTGGTAGTTTTGTTGCAGGCTCAAATATTTTTGTTCAAGTTTGATAAGCCCAAACATTTATCCTTGCTATACCTCGCCATAAACCTATGCTTTAACTTTCATCCTAATTAAGCTTTAATAATGGGTAGAGCTAGTTGGTGTCGATTGTGGTGGAGAAGGTGTGACTGGGCGAGCTTATGGACATCATCATCGATGGATTTATTTGAAGACCACTATACTAATTCTGAGCATATAATATTGCACTTAGTGTTACTAATCTCGTGTGCACTATGACAAGGATAGATCGATAGTTCTTAGTTTAGGAGTGGATATAGCTTCTCGACAGTTAAGTTAAATACATTGTAGTTAGTTTATATGCTTAAAAATTTCTTCTAACTTATTTATATGCTCCATGGACACGAGACCTCTCGGTCCACTATCCTAGTTTGATTTTGATTTGTAATTAACCTTTCTTAATTCTGATAGATAGTTGGATTCCTCAGGACGAGCAATAATTCATGTTTGGGGGTTTTATGAGCAAATAGAATATAGTATTTTAGGCTCTATTTTATCATAGTTTTCTCATCTTTTCGCTCATCATTATGTTATTTTCATATCAAAATCTTTTAGAATTGAATGTGAAATCATTGAGCGTAGTTTGACTTATTAGAGCATTTATTTGCATTTCATGATGTGGGAGGTCTTCCTCCTTTCTTTTTCATGTTTATGATGCGATGTTGAGTCTGTGTGAATGTATTTCCAAGGTGCTTGATATTTTTCCTTAAGTACCCGTATGCAGAGTATTTGCCCGAGCGTCTCGACTTTGTTTCATGGAGGAGGTCAGTCCTTGTGCATTTTCCTTCTTGTATGATCACTGGCCCCCTCTACGCACGACCACTGGTCGTGCATGGTCATTTGCACATCACGATGGTTGTCGAGAGAGGTCATTCCTCGTGTGAATTTTTTAATGCATGATTACTGGTCCCCCTCTCTATGCACGACCACTGTCCGTGCATGACTTATTTCAAAATACAGTCAGAGAAACGTACGAGTGAACACACGAGTTATTTATGGCACGACCACTGATCCTGCAAGGCAAAACGTTTTCACACAAAATATCATTTTTTCCACTAGTCCAAGTTCCTTCTCGCACGAGTACTGGCTTTTCCTTTGCGCACAACCACTGGTTGTGTGTCTGCTCGTGCGATTGGCTAAAATTCTGTAGTGCCTATAAATACTTCATCCTTTCTTACCAACATTGTGTCACAAAATGTTCTTCTACCTAGTCCGTCGTTTTTTGCCTATTTTAGGTCTTCAAGGGATGGGGGTCATCCCCTAGGCTCTCCCAACCATCTAAAAGCTCAAGGAAGAAGAAGAAGGGGTCATGTGCTCGCAGTAGGCTAGGGAATCAAAGAAGAAGACATGGTTGGTGCAAACTGTTGAGAAGATGGGTCCATTGGGTGCTTGTGATAGAAATTCCTCTACCTCCGATAGTACCCAATGAGCAAGGCATTCTCAGAGTCGCTATCCGGAATCCACCTCTCCTCTACGGAAGAGTCTCATGCACTGTTTGTATTTATTTACTTCTCTCTTGCACAATAGGTTGAGTAGGTTGTTAATTTTCATCGATTACAATTATGGCGGTGAAATGGACATGTGTTGAACTCTTGTTATTTGTATATTAAAGCATGTCGCTCTTTGTTCATTTCTTCGGAGTAGCCTAGGAAACCTAGCGCCTGTATTATGTTATTTACTTCATGGTTCTGTGATTGTCATTTTGTGAACGAGTTTGTGTGGCTGCATTGCCTTGGTTAGCACATGCGTTGAGTGAGGCGGAGGTCGGCTCCCCACAGAAAATTGAAGTAGAGGTCAGCGACCTGCTGTGGTGTGAAGCGGTGCCGGCAAACTGAATAGTTGTTTAGTTTTCGTTGTTTGCAAGTAGTTGTATAAAAAACCTCCCCCTTCCAAAAAAACACAGACTTAAGAGACTCCGATCGCAATTCTCTCTTATACGTAGAATCCATCTTTCCATGCACAGCGAGAGATTTGATACTCGGAATTCACTCCATGTTTTATTATTACTTGACAACCATAGTGGATGCACATTCCCCTGCCGTAATTTTGTCGAATAATCATCAGAAGGTCGACACTTAGTTTTGACATATGGGGGGCCTTTGTCCTCCCTCACCAGACGTTTCTGAGCTTATTTCCTTGGGGGTATATTTTTGTTAAAAATGGCACTAAAGAGGGAGGCTCGAACGACGCGTGAGCAGGTCCGAGGTGCTCTAGCAACGCGGGAGCTAAATATCAAGGAGAGAGGGAGTGAGGTGATCAAGTAGAGATTCAGAGATATGTTCAAGTGCGTAATGGTGATATGCCCAAGTAGAGCGGTGTTGTGATGCCCAAGCAGCGTGGTGGCGAGATGCCAACGTAGTGTGGTGGCGAGATGACCAAGCTGCGCGGTGGCGAGATACACTAGTAGAACGGTGGAGAGATGTCCAATAAGCACAGTGGCATGTTTCCCAGGCAACTTTGTTGGGAGATGCCCAAGTAGCATTGTGGCATGATGTCAAAGTAGCATGGTGGTGAGATGCCCATGTAGCACGGCGGAGAGATTCCCAAGCAGAGCGGTGGCGAGATGCCCAAGCAGCACGATGGCAAGATGCCCAAGCAGTGTAGTGGCGATATGCCCAAGAAGCGTAGTAGTGATCGATGCCCAAGGAGTGTGATGGTGTGATTATATTTTGGTAGGCTTAGTTGAGGTTGCTGTAATTGACTTAAATCTACCACTTGCAGGAGGGCTTTGCCATCACCACTTTGGCTAGTTTATTTTTTGGTGTTTATACTGATGTTCGTGGCCTTAACTTTCTGTTAAGCCCGAAATCCGCGACCTGTTTGAGAACCTTCCAGATCGGGCGGCCTGAGTCTTCTAGCCGCCGCAGTGTCAAACCGGTCGGTCCCTAGAGACCGGGCGGCCTGCCTCCTTCTAGCTGCCGCTCAACTCAAGTCGGCTGGCCGTCAGCACAGCCGGCGGTCTCAATATCAGGCCGCCGCCAGAGCCGACCCAGCTCAATGACAAGGCCCAGGGCCCCATCCATCAACTCGCCAGGAGGAATCCGCCAGGCCGAGCGGCTTCCCTCCTCTCTTCTTTCTAGCTCATTTGCTTCCCCTCACCTCTGCCCGGTTCTCCTGTACCCCGATCAGACGGTAACTTTAGCTCTGCCCGTTTGGGGAGGCCCCCGAGCCAATAAATAGGGGGAGGGTGCACTCCCCAAAGCACGCTGACTCGGGTACAGGAGCTCGCTTGTTAGGAGCTGCGACTTCGAATCTAGTGTCTTGCGGCTTGCATTCCGGCCGGTTTCCGATGGCTTTCTTCTTTTTCTTCTTGTAACCGCTTCTCTTTTAATAAAAGGAAAGCCCGTCGCAAGAGAGGCATTCGGGCCGCGACGGGCGAAGTCGGGTGTTATCGTGGTTCACGGCTCTACTTTCTTTCCTTCTCATCCGCTCAGTAGATAGTTGCTTGCAGTTTCCTTCTCTCTTTTTCCCTTTCTTTTTACCGGAATTTGAGGGCGCATTTTTTGCATCAACACTTTCAATGCCTCATTTTAGGAGATCCATATCACTAATGGAGCGGGAAATCAGCTGTAGTAATCATAAAAATGTAACTGATACATGCACGCAAGTATAATCATGCGACTTACATTGCAAAACAAAAAGATAGAAAAAGAAAATAATGAAAATTGATGTTAAATGAGTTGCATGATGTATGCACTTTGTTAGGTGAACGTTCCCCTGCCTGGTACATCTGGCTCATCCATGTCGGGGTACGACGTTGCCCTCTAATGGATTGTCAGCCAGTGGCACTAGATGTTTCGTGACATGGTTAATTAAAAACCTTTGGAGAAGACCTTCTTGAACGAGGCTCTTGATCTCCAGCATCAACTGATTGCAAACTTCAGTACTATGGTCATGCTCGCGATAGAAGTCATAGTATTGCAACTGATTTCACCTATTTGGTGAGAGCATCTTGGGACTATGAAGCACATTATTATCGTGGATGGTAAGTAGCGTGTTGGTTTGGGTGGTGTTCAGGAGAGTGAATTTCTGATTTTTAGAGATCTTCAGTCTCAGTGGGAGCTGTCGTGATATTCATCATTCTTCTTGTGAACTGGTGGCGGCGATGGCTCCTGCCCCTAATGCCTATTTGAGCTCCCCTCAAACTGTTGGCGGAGTGCTTCAATTACATCAACGACTACAATCTAGGCACAACCCGATGAATGAGACCAGCATAACTAGGCACAGTCTCTCATATTAGTGCGGAGTAGAAACCATTAGGCAGAACCCTCCAATAAAAACTCCACGTAGAAGCTCGTGGTCCACCACTGGAATTTGTCGCCCCTCGGTAGTGAAGCGGCAGAAGAAATCCTTGAGGGTCTCCCTCTTATTCTGATGTATTCCTAAAGGTTCGGAGGGGTCTCAGATAATTTTATGGTTGATAATGAATTGACCTATGAATTGTTGAGCTAGTTCTGCAAAGTTGTCGATGGATCCACTCATAGAGAGTGGAACCAGGTTCATGCTTGCCCCTTTTTGTGTTGTCGGGAGCACTTGACATAGTGGTTGATCTTGGGCATTGTAGATCCTGATGATGGTGGAGAAATGTTTGGCGTTCTCTAGTGGATCATCCCTTCTGTCGAACATCATGATGTTAGGGAGCTTGAAGCCAAACATTCTTGGATGTACCAGAACCTCGAGTGCTAACAGTGAGCCGTAGTGGAGAGGTAGGCGAGAAAAATAACCACTTTGTCTGACTTGGTCCCTATTCTTCTATGATAACATCGCAGATTTCTTCGCGAGTGAGCCCTCCAATTGTGCACCCGAAGCCTATTGATCTTGGGCGGTGATGATAATGGTTGGCCTCAAATTCTCTGGTCGAACAGAATGGGTGTGTTGAGAGCCACGTTAGAGAACTCTTTTTATGTGGTGTGATTATCACTTGTGGCATGCCCAGCCAGAGCACGGTTCAAAGTTGGCGAAGGTATGTTGCCTGGCTTGGGGGGTGGATTGGGGGCTCGAGGAGCTCCTAAGTTTCTTAAAAGGGAGAGCATCTCGGCATGATGCACTTTCATATGGCACATGTGTCCCTCCAATGCTTCTACAAGCGAGATCGTGGCCTCTTCTGCGAGAGCTGCATTGATATGTGAATGAGATGGAGTTCGATTGATGTGACCCCAGGGATTGACCCTTCAATTGTATGGGTACCTCTTCTTGCCATTGTCGTTAATTACAAGTATGTTGCGAAGCCAATAATTCTCCAATGAATTTTTTTCAGAGTTTGGGAACACCTTTCCTATAGACAGTGTTAAACTATTGTGGGTTGTTTGATGCTCCCACAGACGGGTAGGAATGAATCATCTTAGCTCGAGTGCAGGTCGAGTGCGCAAACAATCAAATTAGTGACTAATAGTAGGAAAGGAGACTTTTTACGTCGAAAGCTGAAATTATGAAAAAATACGGGGACAGATCGATGCCGACCAAATTGCACCATTTCTCTGAGTGATACAAACAATATAATTCTCAAGATTAACATGCCACCATTCGTTTCAATAAGTCTTTGGTAGGGAAAGAAGCAGGATCTTCAATTCGCCTTTTAGAAGAAAGAGATCTTTGAGTCGCCTTCAAATGAGATATTTGACGGGGAAGGATCTCTTCATAGACGAAGGAGATTTTTGAGTCCCGAAGGAGATATTAGAGGAAATATTCAACTGCAAAGGAGAACTCTGAAGGATCTTCAAAGGATCTCTCTCTCACGCTGAAGGCAATCTATCCTCAAAAGAGGGCTTTGGGCTCCTTTTACAGCTTTTGACAGGAGCGGTTATGTAATTGCGTCGTTGTATCCACCATAACTATCGGACTGACAAATCATGTTCCTCAATCTGGGCACATAGATCAACATTTTTGCGGATATGACAATTTTACCGTCGGGAAATTGGGGCAGTTCGGGCAGGACCGACGACGATGGCGGTGGTGAACGTGAATAGTCCTGCAATCTTTGTGGACACATAAGATGCAAATAAGGTAAACTGCTGCGCATGCCTGGAATGAATTCCACATGCTCGCGCGTGTGACAGAGCTATGAATGTGTTATGAGCGCGGAGGAGTCGTGAGTGTGTCATGAGCGCGGAGGAGTCGTGAGCGTGCCGTGAGCGCGGATGCATTGTGTGGCTGTATAAGCATGGAGAGCATGGAGGCGTGGTGAGCACGGATGTGTGGTGAGCGCGAAGTCATTGTGAGCACATTGGGAGCACGATGTCGTGCAGCGAAGGCATTATGAGCGCGCGTGAGTGTGTCATGAGGGAGAGCGGAAATTATGGTGTTGAGGATGCGGCGGTGAGCACCCCAGTGACGATAGCGATGGGAGATGCTGACAATGTCACACAACACTTGTACTGTGTTGTGCGTAGTGCTTGCACATAAGGCGGGGACTGGTTTGCATGCATGGGCATTTCGACGGCCGTTTGGGAGACCAAACAGATACAAAATTGAGCAATACCGACACTGTTGTTATTGTATCGGAGAGCCGGTCAAGGTCATAGTGAGGAGTCCCTGGTTTAACTGTAATTGTTGCGGGCTGACTCGATGCTCCGGTCGGACCGGATTTAATTAGGCCTCCTTAGCTTGCAGGGCGGTCGTGCGCACACACAGTCAGAGAAAAGGAAGGATCGACTCAAGATGTGATGACGTGGAAAAACCCTTCAATTAGGTAAAAACCCACGTGACCGGAACTGCGCCGGTCAAAATCCAGTAGCTGCTTGCAGTTACAGTGCGTTTGGAGAATCGGGGCGACAGGCCGCTCCCGTTACAACTTGAGGTGAGAGAAGAGGTCTACAGCTCCATACGGGCAACAAGTTGCGTCGCGGGAGCGCTTTGGGTACTAGAACGCAGGTGGCTGCTCTCGTGCTCTGTAGCTTGGATTGCGGTTCCGCCGCATGCCTACTTGCAAGGATTGTCTTCTTCCTCCTCTACTTGCTCTGGGACTTGGGCGTCTTTCGGCTGGTGGTGCCCTGGTGGCTCGTGGTGGCTGGAGGTTGCTGGAGGTGGCTGGAGGATGACTCGAGGGAGGAGACCGGCAGAGCTCTTACCTGAGAAAGAAGATGACCAGGAGCCAAAAAGGTGTTGAATGAGATGGCTCTGGGGCTCCTTTTATAGCCTCCAGGAGAGGATCATGGAGGGCCCCACCACCAATGTAGTGGGTTAGTGGGTGGTTACCCACCAGATCGTACGGCGAGGAAAGCCCACCACGATCGGACAGTGGGCAGGCCGTCCACGGTGATGGGGCGGCCATGCGCCGGTGGCTACCTCCCAATAGGAGTGGCTTTAGTGAAAGGCCTGGCCGACGGCGGGCTTGCTGGCCGGCCGCTGCCTGGTCGGCGGCGGGCTAGCAAGCCGACCGCGGCCTGGCCGGCGGCGGGCTGGCAGGTGGCGACTACTCCGCCGGAGACGGTCAGCCGGCGGCGGCGGCCGGTGGTTACCTCCCAATGGGAGTGGCTTTAGTGGAGAGATAGGGAGTGGGCCCCACCCCCCATGTTCTCCTCATCATGGGAGGTTGGGTTGACTAGTCAACCCCATGATCTCTCATTTTAGGGAGAGATCATGGGGGAGCATGCAATATAAATGATGGTGTAACCCATCAGTAATATTGCATGGAACCCTATCAAACTCCAAGAGTTATTATGATTGAGGGATACAAGATGTGTTGTGGTTGAAGAAATACAATTAAGGATGCATGACTCTTATCAACCTAATGTCATTTATATGTTATTGAAACTCTACGACATAACTAGGGAGACTTGTTCTCTGCTCACCTTATCTACAAGTGGAATGCAAATGTTTTTCTTTAAATTCATCCATAGCAATACTACTTCTTACAACTCTAAATTTTGACATTGTGATGATTATAAAATACTAATTTGTGGAAGATCTATTCTTTGCTAATTTTATTTAAAATTTTCATACGCCTTAAAAACTCTTCATTTGGCATCATCTAATTCATTTATTCATCTTTATCATTACTCATCTTCTCCTCATTTTTTTTTTCTTTTTCCCTTAATCTTATCTCTCTCCCTTGCCCTATCTCTCTCTCTCTATTTTATTTTTGTCTTTTGTTCGTGAGTGGGAAATATAAATGAATTATTTAACTATCATTTGGCATACAGATCAATAGAGCCAATTCTTAAGCTGCAACAAATCATGACATAAACACACATTTGGCCTGCAATATATTACGCTGAGAAAGAAACATACATGTATGAATATTAAAGAGCCAAGATGAATCTAATCCTAAACACTGGATATGGAAAAGGAATACTGGTAGAATGTGGATGATCAACATTAAGGCTCAGTTTGGGGGGGACTTATTTTCACCGGTCAAGCGGTTACGACCGCATGAACCGGACTTTAATTAAGGTCCGGTTTATGCGGTCGTAACCGCTTGACTGATGAAAATAAGTCCGGAGCCTCAAAAGAAGTGTTCTTTATATTTACAAAATACATTAACGAACATTTAAATAATATCTATAACATCCAAAAATTACCTCCCCCACGCAGCGTCTAATCATTATTAGTTTTTGCCTCGCCACCGTCAAATCGAGGTAAATTTACAATTCTATTTTAGATGCAAATTAGTGGCTCGCGAGAGCAGTTTTTGGTCAAATAGTTTGTTTTCGTTCAGCAATGACATTTTGGTAAATACGATCAATCTATACCTTATGGTTTTATACACATAATGAATTGATGACTTCATTATTTTTCACTTCATGTCGTAGCTGACATTCAATGCCTCCGGGGAATAAGAAACGCTATATATGGCTTCTTTCACTAGTTGATTGGATCCTCAAGCAACATTCCTCACATATGTAGCTATCGATAATCCATTCCTTACATCGACCAAGCCCAGTGAACCCTTGTGATCCTTCCGCAACAGTCATGCACATCATTCTGTGACTACCATAGTTACCGACAGCTCGATTTCGTCGATTACAACATCAAGGCGACCTAAGATTAACGATTAATGTATAATCTCCCACTGACTATAAAAATAGAGGATGTTTCCTTCTCCCTGAAGGAGTTGCTCTATCATGGTTCAATTTTTTGCCGTAGATGTTATCTTTCACCAATCTTTGTCGCATTTTAAGAAGTTTTTGATTTGGTATTGGTGAACCCTAGGAGGAAAGTGTTGAGTTTTTCAATACGTCACAACACTTGTGCGCAGCGGAATAAGGAACAAGAAAACCCAAAAGAAATACGGATCTTGCAATGAACATTGATCAAGAAGTAAAGTTGTTGTAAATAAAATTTAACTTTGCGGGATTGATTCACAACTCAACCGAGATGCTCCAAGAAATTCAGCGGACACTAGCTGCTAGAGTTCCGAGCACAGAATTGTGTTCACGCCTCTACAGGTGACCCACACGAACGAGAAAACCCTTAGACTCTTGTTACACAAGATCTAGATTGGAGGAAAGTACTCCGCGTCTTCACAGATAGACTGCTAGATCTGCTCCAAAAGAGGCGTCGACGACGGACGCTGAAAGCCGGAAGCGAGCTAAGCGAGGGCGACGGGATCGGGACTTTTGGAAATGATTTCCTTCAGCCTTTTTCCTCTCGGGTTACTATCGCACTCGGCTCGTAGTAATACCCTAAGACATCTTCTATTTATACCCAAAGGAATAAACAGCAGAAAGTCATCGCTATCGGCGGACCCGTAAAATATGGAATTTATCTCGATGAATCAACACTTAACTCGACGAAGCGTCGCATGGTCTCAACACACACAACTCCAACACTCGACGAATCAACACTTGACTCGACAAATAGTCGAGTGGTCTCAACGCACACAACGCCAGCACTCGACGAATCAACAATTGACTCGACGAAGCGTCGAGTGGTCTCAACGCACAACTTGATGAATCAACGCTTGACTCGACGAAGTGTCGAGTGGTCTCAACGCACTCAACGGCAGTACTCGATGAATCAACACTTGACTCGACGAAGCGTCGAGTGATCTCGACGCACTCAACGCCTGGCAGTGTCGTCTCAACACACTCAATGCTTGGCAGTTCTTGGTCCTTCACTCATCACATACGAGTAAGACCAACATAATCCAATCCTCTAAATTCTCCAAACGCTCTTATGTGTGACCCTGTAGTCTCATATTTCGTTGGTGGTGAGACAACATGTTTGATCACTTATAGATCACAATGGTAACATCAACAGTGTCCCACTTAATCTCAAAAGTATCAAACAAAAACTTCACAAACAATGAGTGGTATCTAGCAATGCATCATTACTCCCTAAACAATAAGAGTTTAAAACTCAAAAGCCATTGTGACCAATATATCAGTGTTATCATATCCCTTCATCCCATACATACGGATAGAATTAGAGATATAGACTGTGTCACCCTCATAATTGTTTAATCATAGTTTCCGGATCTAGAATGAACTTCTAGAAATCAGTGAGTCCAATATCATATATTGACTCAACCAAGTATGACCATGCATTTCTCTGTCTCATTCCATCAATGGGACCATGGATGCAACTCATGTCATATAGGAGGACAAATCTCATTTCTGTCCACACGCAAACACTCAAATTATTCGTAACGTACCTAATAACCACACTTATCATCCAACTTTCTCAAGACTAGACATTTGATAACAACAAAGCAAGCTCTTCCTCACTTGATGAATGTTGTGACTTCAATTCAAAGGACTACAAACATCATTATCACTTGAGCCATACTTGTGACACGTTTATATAACAATCCACAACATATTCTTATGGTGGGTCTGTCCAGTACAACTTGTTCATAATAAATACCCATGTGATGACTTGATATCTTAATATCATGACCTGTGAGAATCAGTCATCATTCAACGTAAATGCTAGTCTTAATGTACAGTGGAGCCCTTATGCCTGATGGGGAAGTTGGATGATCAGCCTCTTCTTCAATGGACTTGAGACTAATATAGGCCTCCTCTTCATCTGAATCTGAAGACTTGTAATCACTGTATGGTAGGCTGACTTTCTTCTTGGCCAAGAAACTCTTTTCAGTATCCTTGTCCCTATGATGCATTTTGCCTTCATATCTCATCTGCTCATTCTTCTTATCTGGACAGTCAGCAATGACATGTCCACACATGTTGAAACAATAACAAACAACATTAAACTTAACATGTTTGTTCTGCTTGGAGTCGTACCTTTCCCCAGAGGGGTCATTTCTGGATTTGTCCTTGCTGGAGTAAGGATTCTTTGAGGTGGATCTAGGTGAGCCATTGTTCTTCCACTAACTCCTTCTACTCAACATCTTCTTGAATTGCTTGGAGAATAGTGCTAGTTCTCCATCTGATAGTTCATTCCCAGAGGACTTGGGATTTGAGCTTTCTGTCTCTATAACTCTCCTTGGTGGAGAAGGAGTCTTTCTCCTAATTCTACTTGTGGCTTCATCTTTGAAGGCCACATAATTCTATTTGTCATGAGAACTAGCAACATCCTCTTCAGCCTTCCTGGAGTTCAGTTGTATCTCATGGGATATCAGCTTCCCAAACAGATTCTAGGGCAATGTGTTGGACAGATTGCCAACTTTTCTAATGGCACAGATCTTGATGTCTCATTACTTATTAAGGGATCTCAAAAACATGGCATTTAGCTCATAGTTAGAGAACTGTCTGCCATAGGTGATCAGAATGTTCACTATCTTGAAGAACTTCTCATAGCAATCAGCTATGCTATCTTTCTTTGTCTGCTTGAAGGCTTCATACTCTTGGTTGAGTAGGGATTTCCTGTCATCCGTCACCTCCTCTGTCCTTTCCATGTAGACAACAAGAAAATTGCACATCTCTTTGGTTGTCTTTCAGTGGACCAAGTTCTGGAAGGTCGAATCATCTATGACACTAGCAATGATGTTATGTGCCATCTTATCCATAGTAGCTAGGACGACTTCATACTTGGTCATCTCTAAAAACTTCTTCGGAGTCTGGATATTTGAATCTAAGACAGATACATTCATGGGGATTAAAGGTCCTTCTTAGACTGTAATGAAAATCCTAGGATCAGGGGCTTCCATGAACAGTCTCATTTCCAAATCCCAAAGCATTCCTTCCTGCAGATTGGAAGCTTCATGGAACCCGGCTCCTTATTGTTCTCTCTTGAACCCATAAAGACAATTATTTTAGCTACCCTTGGAGATCAACTCAGACTGCTAAATCCTTTTTGAGTAACTTTCCTCTGATATCACTTGAAAGTACACAAAGCACATAGGAATTTTATAGTGGTTCCCCAGATTATGGGTACGTCCACTATCCATCCCACCTTTTTAACAGCTTGTTAGACAAGGCACTTCTCCAAATCGCGGATACAAAGAGATTATAACACAGATACCGCAAGATCTCTCAGTCTTCTACAAGATCTACCTCAATCACAAAACCCTATAAATCAAAGCAAGCTTGCTCCTATAGCTCAGTAATCCAAAGATTACCTACCTCAGACTAAATTAATAGTCCTATAGCTCAGGGTAGGAGGATATTCCTACCACTCAGAGAGAATCACACTCCTACATGTCAGGCACAAAGTCCCTACCTCAGATCCATAGGAGGATCCTACAACTAAGGGACAAAGGCCCTACCACTCAGAGAGAATGACTCTCCTGCCTCAGGAAAATTTCCCTACCTCAGATCCACACAAGGATCCTACCTCAGATCTATACAAGATTCTACACTCATCCTTTATAATTAGGCCTACACTCTAATCCAATGGATCCTATAAAGAGAAAGTAAGGTTGATGATGATTTGACTCCAGAGATATGTTCTCTGAGCCTTCTACTTCCTGAGCTGAGAAAAACTAAGCTCTAACTTTTTCACAGTAACAAGAAAATGATCTCCGGGAAATATCTGCTTGAACTATGAAGATGCTGCTGCTGGTAGGGTTAGCCCTTGGCTGCTTCTTGTTTCTCAAAGAGTTTCTCTGAACTTGTTGTTGAAGGTGAGAATCATAACAGCTGACTTGCTTAAACTTTTAGATAAGCACTTTGACTTTGTTTTTTTATCCTCTACAACAATGTCTAGAGGAAGAAGATGAAGTTTCACATTTTTACGTAAAGTTAAATCTCTAAACGTTATCTTCTCCTTGCTGATTATAGTACTTTTATCATTCGTCATCCAATGGCTCTTTGACCCATAGGCCCACTTGGATTTGGCAGCTGCAATCTTGCTTTTGCATTAAATGCAGTACATAGGCATGCGACGACGTTTGTCGTGTACTGTTGACTTCCCGTAATAATTTGAAATTCTGCTGACTTTTGATGACGTCAGCATTTGTGGACTTAGCCCAATTCAGACAGTTCATCCCAGGCATTGACTGTGTTGAGTGAACATCCTTCACTCAGCGCAAGAAGACTTAGCCAAATAATCTGCACTGCCAGGCGTTGAGTGCGTTGAGTGAGCCTTCATCCCTCAATGCATTTGGTCTTAGCCAATATATTTATTGAGGAAGCGTTGAGTGAATAACCTTCACTCAATTCTTTTGCCCTTGGATAAACTTTAGGTTGATAGGCGTTGAGTGTGTTGAGTGAGCCTTCATCACTCAACGCTTCTGTACTTAGTTGATTTTCAACTTTATGAATGTGTTGAGTGAGCTGTCTTCACTCAATGATTTCTGCCTTTGCCTATCTTCTTGATGAGGCATTGAGTGAACTGCCTTCACTCAACGCTTCTGTTCTTAGCTGATTTTCTTGATGAGCTAGCGTTGAATGAACTGCCTTCACCCAATGCTTCTGAACTTAAACAGAATTTCGGTCTGCTTCTTCACTTAACGCTTTTGTACTTAGCCGATTTTCTTGATGTGCTAGCATTGAGTGAACTGCCTTCACTCAACGCTTGTGGGCTTAGCCTCATATCTACCTTTTCAGCAATCTTCCTTGACATCTGGAGTTGAGTGAACTGGCTTCACTCAATGCCTGTGGACTTAGATAAATTTTTGTCTTTCACGCAACTATAGTCAGGGAGGTGCTGGCCTTTACAACTTTCCTCTTCTTATACAATAACTTTGTCTTCTCAGCAGCAACATCCATATCAGACTCAGAGAAGTTTATTACTATGTCATAACAAATCTCTGGAGTAGGGAGTTCAGAGTTGATCTCCACCTCAATCTGTGCATTGTCCTTAGGATATACAGAACAACAGTGTTGATATGACAACTGTTGCAGCTGCTTTCTCCTTCTCAACAAGAAGCTTAGCTTGTTCCTACAACTGCTGGACTTGCTCCCCCTCAACAGGAGCATCTCCTATCATCTTCTCTAATAAACACTTTAGTCCATATAAGTCTTGATACCACTTGAGAGACTTAACAACCTGCAAGAAAAGTAATTCTTGTAATAAAAACAAAATAAGGGGAAACTGAAGCTATACCAAGTTCAATATACCCAACTCAAACTTAAAGGTGTTGAACTTGACTTCATCTACTGGATTAGTGAAGATGTCAGCTACTTGTTTGTCTATAGGGACACACTCAAGACTAATGTCTTCCTTCTCCACATGCTCCCTAATAAAATGATACCTAATATCTATATGCTTAGTCCTACTATGAGAGATAAGATTCATAGCAATGGATATTACATTAGTTGAATCACAGTACTTGGGGGTGCTACTTATCTTGATGTTGTAATCCTGGAGCTGATGCTGGATCCACAGTAAATGAGCACAGCAGCACCCTGCAGATATATATTCTGACACAACAGTGGATATAGTAATACTGGCCTCCTTCTTGTCATTCCATAAAACCAGCCTTCTCCTTTAGAATAGACAAGTTCCATCCTTGATTTTCTTATTTTCTTGAGTAGGAAGTTTTGTTGGAATCTCCCTCTCAATCTCTGCATTTCCCATTAGAAGATGCTGACTTGTATCAACTATAGCTGGAGCAATCCAGCTGTTCTTAAACTAATTATACTTTCTTTCCTATAGCAGGTGCAACCATCTGGGTAGTCTCCCCCTTAACCCCAGCAATATCCATAGGGACATGCTGATCTTCAACAATATTCTTCTAATCTATTCTGTGTTGGAGGTACTCTTGGTAAGAATCAAGCTTATCCAACAACCTAGACTGAACATGATACCCATCAATAGGAGCATCTAGCTTGACAGTCTCCCCCTTAATATTTGCAAAGATCATGTCTACACTACTTTCAGTCATCATTTGAACTGAGGATAATGTGCCCCTTCCTTACTGCTCTCAGAAGAGCTGCTTCCTGTACTTTCCTCAATAATGAGTACATCCTACTTTTTCTTCTCTTTTCTTCTCAATAATTTGCTGAAATGACAGCAAAAACTGTGTCCCACCAGTCAAACATCTTTGAGCTTCAATGGCTGGATTCTGCTGGTCTTTACCCAAGACTTGTGTATATTGACATTCTTCAGGAATGCACACCACATTGGGCAGTAGGAGGAGTATCCTTGATTGTCTATTTATCCATCTCTAACTTCATACCTGCAGATCTTAGGTCCATTCCTCACTGGAGTATGATCCTTAAGATGGCTTCTTGTTCCAGTCTTATATCTGGAACAACCTATGTCCAAGTATCATATAGGGGTATGTGCACTTGGACTATCCTGCAAAACAAGATTTAAGTTACCTTATGACCGCAATTTTTATTGGGTCATAGGTTCTGGTTAGCCTGAAATATACCTTGTCTTCCTGTAGATTTTCTGACAGGAAGACTACCAGTTGCTCTGGACACATTAAACTTCTGGGAGCAATCTAAGGCAAAATGCCCTACTTTGTCACAACACCAACATTCATGAATATTATATCTTTTATTCTGAGCAGTTCTGGTAGTATCTAACTATTCAGAAGTAAGAGCAGCTACCTTTTTCTTATTTATCTCTTCCACAATCTGACAGAAGGTGAGTCTACTAGCAGAAGAACTTAATTTTTTCTTGAGATCTACCAATAGAGGTCTTCTTTGTAGAAGACATACTCTTGATGGACTCAAAAATGCCCAAGTCTGGCTTGTTGACAGACTTGCCCTTGGTCTGAATGTTTTTTGTGAGATCCTGAGAAAAGGTCACTGCCTTATTTTTGAGAGCAGAGTTTCGTGCACCAAATACAAATGGTTCATGATGGGCCATTTGAATTTCTTCATGGGGAGCCTTAATGGCACTCATCCCCTTATTATATCTTCCACCATAGCTGTGAATATTTTTGTTCACACTAGTGGATCTACCATTCAACCAGTGACCATATATACTTTCTTGGTCATACTTGTTTGATGGAAACAAAACCTTCCTAAAAGAAATGTGAGGCAATGATTCCAGGGGCAGAATTGGAGCTTTGCCTTTCCCTTTAGAATGGGACACTCTAGTGTTCCCCATGAATCCCAACCCCTTCTTACCCTTTTGAGAGGAGGAGGATTCTACCAATGGTAACACTGTTTTGGGCATACTAAATTGAGCCACAATCATTATCTCCTGTAGGAGTTTCTCTTCAAGATCCCTAATGATCTTGTTCTTGTGGAAGATGGTCCCAATCTGTATGATTAAGATGGACTTTAGTTGGCTAACTTCTCTCATTTTCTGTTCAGGTAAAGATGCTGAATCAGACTGCTGCAAAGCAGCTAGTTGTAGGGAGATTATCTCCTTAGTCTGCTTCTTGGCCAACTTCTTGCTTCTTTTCAAAGCATTCACAAGGGCACCATACTTGTCAATCAATTTATTGACATCATTTTTTGATTCTGAAGCATCATTCCCACTAGAGGAAGTGGATGCTTTAGAGACTGAGCTAGGCTCATTGGCAAAAGAAGAGATAGGCATAAAGTGTACCTCATCAGGAGTAGGGTTATCCTGATTTTCTTCTAATGTGGCCATGAGACTAAACTCCTCATCCGGTTTATGATAACTGTCAACTGAGGACATTAGAGCCCTTATTCCTGATGGGGAAGTTGGATGATCAGCCTCTTCTTCAATGTACATGAGACCAATGTAGGCCTCCTCTTCATTTGAATCTGAAGACGCAGAATCTTTGTCTAATAAGATGACTTTCTTCTTGGCCAAAAAACTCTTTTCAGTCTTCTTGTCCATGTAATTCTTTTTGCCTTCAGACCTCATCTGCTCCTTATTTGGACAGTCAGCAATGACATGTCCACACCTGTTGCAATAGTAGCAAACAATATTAAACTTAACATGTTTGTTCTCCTTGGAGTCATACTTGTTGGAGTATACTTTCCATGCTTCTTTGGTTTGCTTATAACAAATCTCATTTGTATTAGATCTTTGGGTGTTATGATGTGCAGATATCACATGTATAGTTCTGATGGATTTTGGGCGATGTTTCAGGTCAGAACAGATGAGCTTAGAAGGAATCACCAAGCAATATTGGGTATCGCCCATAGGCAACAGCGACGTTCGATGAATCTGCGATCGACGATCGATGTTCGACGTTCGACGAATCTGCAATGTGAAAATCAGGATCTTATGGGACACATGGCGATAGTTACCACTATCGCCAGGTGGCGATACCCAGTGTAGCCAGGCGACAGTCCACGTTTGACAATCGACAGATCTGGAATGTAAAAATGAGGAGTTCGTGGGACACGTGACAACAGTTACCGATATCGCCAGGTCGCGATAGCCAGTGTCGCCAGGCGATATCGCCAAAGTATAAAATCCATTCAATTTTCTGAGGAGATCACGAATTTCGTTACCAGAAGTGCACCTTCCTGTTTAGACGAACCAGAGAGCTCCAGATTCCAGATTTACTCCATACTCTCAAGAAGGTCGAAGCTCAAAAGATTGACGGCACGTACATAGCATTCAAAGCAACCCTCGCTAGGATTCGTCGTCATTTTCAGCGCATTGTTTGAAGGAGTTTTGATTAAGAAGTTTTCAATTTATTTTTTTCTTATTCATATTATAAACCTATTGTAATCGAGAGGGGAAATTGCCATCTTGTGTGTGGCGTCTAAGTCCTTTCGTGGCCTGGGGGAAATCGCCACCTTGTGTGTGACGTCTAAGTCCTTGCGTGGCTTAGGGAAAATTGCCGCCTTGTGCATGACGTCTAATTCCTTGTGTGGATTAGGGGAAAATCGCCGCCTTGTCCGTGACGTCCAAGTCCTTTTGTGACTTAGGGAGAGATCGTTTCCTTGTGTGCAGCGTCTTGATCAAGGTAGATCTATGGGAGGATACTAGCACGATCTAGGGAGAGATACATTTTAGCCTGCCGGTTCTTGGTAGAAGGACTGGCGAAAACAAAAGAAATTGTACTTTTCATAATCCTTTGTCTTTAGCTCAATAGAGATACCTTGTATTCACTTTTAGCACTTTTGAAATAAATTATTATTGTTCTAGCTTTTATATATTTCAGAGTGTTCAAGTCTGCTTATGAAAAATTAGTCTCCATTTCATAATTTCATTATTTTCGTTCATCGCGTAAACTTTGTCTAGTTAACGAAAATTAATTAACCCTTATTCACCCCCCCTCTAAGGGCGTTGTAAGATCGAACAATGCCTTTCTTAGAGGGTCATTTCTTGATTTGTCCATGCTGGAGTAAGGCTTCTTTGAGGTGGAGCTAGAAGATCCATTGTTCTTCCATTGTCCCCTTCTACTTAGCAACTTCTTGAATTGCTTGGAGAATAGTGCTAGTTCTCCATCAGATAGTTCATTCCCATAGGAGTTGGGATCTGAGATTTCTGACTCTACAAATCTCCTTGGTGGAGAAGGAGTCTTTCTCCTGCTTCTTCTTGTGGATTCAGCTCTAAAGGCCATAAACTTCTCTTTGTTATGAGAACAGGAAGCATCCTCTTCAGCCTTCCTGGAGTTCAGCTGTATCTCATGGGATAGTAGCTTCCCAAACAGATTCTAGGGCAATGTGTTGACCAGATTACCAACTTCTCTGTTGGCACATATCTTGATGTCTCATTACTTGTTAAGGGATCTCAAGAACTTGTCATTTAGGTTATAGTTAGAGAACTGTCTGCTATAGGTGATCAAACTGTTCACTATCGTGAAAAACATCTTATAGCAATCAGCTATGTTATCTTTCTTGGTCTGCCTAAAGGCTTCATACTCTTGGTTGAGTAGGGTTTTCTTGTCATCCCTCACCTCCTCTGTCCCTTCCATGTAGACAATAAGAGAATCTCACATATCTTTTCTTTGGGTGTGTTGTGATTTAGTTATATTTTACTTTCAAGACAATCACACAAAGAACACAGGAATTTTATAATGGTTCCCCAGATTATTGGTACATCCACTGTCCCTCCCACCTTTCTAATAGCTTGTTAGATAAGGCTCTTCTCCAAATATCGGCTCCAAAGAGCTTACAATATAGATCTCTCAGGTTCTCTCAGTCTCCTCCAAGACCTACCTCAGGCACAAAGCCCTATAACTTAGATCAAGCTTGCTCCTATAGATCAATGATCCAAAGATCACCTACCTCAGACTAAATTAATAGTCCTACAACTTAGGATAGGAGGATTTAAAGTGAGGGATTGATCTAACCAACTCTAGAGGGGGGTGAATAGAGTACTTTAAAATTTAACTTTATTTTTACAGTGGATTAAAATTGGTGATACATATATATAAATAAATAAAATAAGTATGACAATATAGAAAATAAAACAGTAAAGCACAACCAGATGACACAAGGAGTTTATAGTGGTTCCCTAATAAATCTGGGTACATCCACTATTCTACCACCCTGGTAGGAATCCACTAGAGGTTTTTGATTAGGTGCCCTACCACCACAGGTTTTTGATCAGGTGTCCTATCATCATAGGTTTTTAATTAGGTGACCTATCACCACAAGATCTATTTTCTAATGGAGATCTAGCAACTCTTTGAGCTTTTGATCAGGTGACCAAAAACCAAACCAAGTCTTTTGATCAGGAGACTTGACAACCAAAGAGTTTATCTTTTGAAGGGAGTTATAACCTTGTACACAGTGAAAGAAAATAAAAAGTTGTTTTCTTCTCTGTCTCAAATCTCTGAGATGACTAGTGGATTTTGTTGATGTTGTCAAAGCTCCCCCCAAGTTATACAAATCTGATCAGGATTGTAAGCTCTGCTTCAGGGTGTAGGCCTTCAAAGAGAACTTCTTCCAATAAAAGATTCTGAGAGATTGAGATTTTGGTTCAAATTGAATTTGTGTTGCTGGAAGAAAATCTTGAAGAAGAAGAATGATGAACAAGATGTTTCTTTTTCTCTGTCTCTTGTTCTCTGAATGCAGATTTTTCTTTCTTCTTCTCCTTGTTGATTACTGCTTGTTCTTCTTAATTGCTTATTGTAGACAATCTTTTGAAACTATTCTTTATATATTGATTGCTGATTTCAAACACATTTGAATTTCAAATTCCTTGAAATCTTCTGCATAATCTCTGGGAGTTGGAACGACTTATTTTTGTCTTCAATGTATTTCCCCAACTATCCCACTAAAAATGGTAGAGTAATAAATCTATGATTCATAATTAATGCAACTAGAAAACGACTGTATTCTTAAGAATATTGAGCATTAATTAATAGAGTATTATTATCTTAATACTTGAAATCAAACTACTTTAGTCGATCTGAGAAACTGCAGAGAAGTTTAGTCGAACAGAAACTGGAAGGAGTTAGTCGAACTCAGCAAAGATTTTGTCGACCTGAGCTCCACGTTCATCGAACTGATAATTCTCCTTCATCGAGCTGAGCTCCAAGATCATCGAGTAGAAAATATACTTGCCAATCTGAGCTCCAAGTTCGTCAAACTGAGAAGACACTTCGTCGAGCTGAGATTCTGAGGAAGGATCAGAGTTTGTCGACCTCAGCAAGACTTTCGTCGAGCTTAACTCAGAGAAGGAACTCTGAGTTCGTCGATCTGAGATCGATGATCGTCGAGCTGAGTTCAACTATCGTTGAACACCTTTTCTGCAATCTTTAAAACTGCCTTGTATATATAGTCTTCTATCTCTGAAGTCTTCTCAAGGTAGGTTTTCAACAATCTAACCTAATGTGACTGACCTTAACCCTAGAACTAACTTATGACCCTAGACTATACATGTTGGGTCATCAATCCTAATAGTGAACCTAGACCAAATCACAAGTAGGGTTCCAAAAATCTCTTCTTATTTGGGTGAGGTCACTATAAAAATAAAAATAAAAAAAATCACAAAGCAATAAAAATATCTGACAGAATTATAAAACTTCAGCAGATATAAACAAATGTGCCTTATGAGTATATATATATCAAAAATTAAATTCAAAATGCATAATCAGAAAATTATGAGTTTTTCTTTGAAGCATCTGAAGAAGGAACAGGTTTTGAGAAGACCATTATTCTTTTGGGATTCTCTGCTTCTCTTTGAGTCATCTTCATGTCTTCAGTACCCAGAATCTTGACTGATGCAGCTCTAGGCACTACAGCTTTTGGATGGAGACTCATATATGTATCAATATTAAAGAGATTTTTCTTTTCATGCCTTTCTATCTCTTTCTTCCTGTAGGAAGACATGGTTGGATTCTGAGAATTTTATTTTCCTTCTTCCTTAGCTTTCCTGATCTATGAAAGTGTTATGACCTCCTTGAATCTCACCATTCTAAAATTAGGATCCATTTCAGGATCATATACTGGAGATAGTGTCCTTTCTGGAATTGATTTTTCTTGCTGATTATCTTCAGATGTCTGCTGTTGACTGATTTGCCTTCTTTGTTGTTGTTTGCTGCCCTTGGAACTTTATTATTGCATATTGCTTCTTTGATATTGTTGATGCACGAAAACGGACAGGTAGTCGGGCACCACCAGCTAACGTTCGAACACCGGGGGTAGGGAAGGAAAGGAGGAGACTATCGACCAATCGGATGATTCTGCCCGTCAGCCTGCCAAGAAGATTGGGAAGCCGGAGACTTCAGCGGCTTCTGGACCTGAAAAGAGGCCGACAGAGACCGTCGGCGGATCATCGCAAGCCGCAGTTGATCCCAAAGCGGTTTCGAAGACTGCTCCACCACAAACTGGAATTGCCAAATCCTTCGACCTGACTTTCTCTCCATCAGGAGAACCACTCCTAAAAATCGGTGGGACGGAGGAGAAAAGTGTTGAATCCGGAAACCATCCGAATTGCAGGACAAGGTCGATGTAATCTTTGTGGATGACAACGAGCCGAAGAAGGCGCTGGAGACCGAACAGATTTTTGGGCGAACAGCGCAAGCGGACTGAAAAGGTGTTCGGTTCCTTAAAACGGCAGAAGGAAAGGCGCGAAACCCTTGAAGAAAGGATGAAGAGGAAGATGAGGAAGTTGCATGCCAGAAACCGGAATATTTCCGAAAAGACCGGCGCGGACAGTCTTCAACACAGGCCGTACGAGAAGGAGGTACCCGAGAACCCGCCCACACCAGATTATAAGCGAGCGAACTGGAGAGTACACCCGCGGTTAGCGAGTCGCTTAGTGAGCTCCTGAAGGGCATGGAGACCCTCCAACAGCATGACGCGCTATTGTCGACACCAGCGGCCTCTTAGGAGGTTGACCGCCCCGATATCCAGGTTATTGGGGAGAAGCCTGGCGAACCGGCTTCCGCGGCTTCTGAAGGAGCCGAGAAACTGAAGCTTCGCGAGAAGATGGAGGAGATGAAGAAATTGATCGCCGAGAAGCCGGTGGCGACCACACTTCCATTGCTGCAAGGTAAACACCGGGACGTTAGGCGAATTATTAAATTCTACAAGTCGCGGTCAAGGAAGAAGGGGGACAATATAATATTAAATCCGCCGGCCAGCTTTTTCCTGACCACGGCTCAACTGAAAAGCCGAGCGAAGGAAGCCGAGCGGCTATGGAAAGAAAAGCTAAAGAGGATAGATCCTGAACGGCTCCGGCGGCCAGTGATTAAAATCCATACCGCGGCCTCTAGAGGAGATAAACATCAAACCGGCGGTCTTATCCTACCGATTTCCTTACTATAACCTCGCAACAATCCGACTGAACCTGACTGCGGTTTCTCTTCTGCAGGTGTACCGGAAATCGCGATGAAACCGGGCGACTTGACGTCATTTTTGTCTATGCTGCTGTTGGGTACATTGTTCAAATGTACCTGATTTGAAGAAGCCTCACCCAACTCAATGATATACATCATAATGTATTTGATGTATGTTGAGTTTACTTGTGCAGGTTAAGAAATCACTGGACTGAAGCAAAAAGTTTCTAAGTCCATGTGTCGACACCCAGAAGGAAAGTGTCGACACTTAAGAAAGCTTGTGTCGACACCCAGACAAGCAGTGTCGACACATGGAACTTTGTCAACACTCAGTGAAGAAAAGTGCAGACAGAATGTGTCGACACAAGGAGCTGTGTCGACACCCAGTGAAGCTGTGTCTACACCAGTAAGTGTCGACACTTGGAGCTGTGTTGACACTCAGCAAAAGTCTGCAGAGACTAAGTTAAAGTGTCGACACTCAGAACAATGTGTCGACACTCAACAGAAAGAGTCAACACTTGAAGTATGTGTCGACACCCAGCACAATGTGTCGACACACAACCAGAAGAGTCAACACATGAAGTATGTGTCGACACCCAGCACAATGTGTCGACACACAACCAGAAGACTCTACACTTTAAGAAAGTGTCGATACAAGGAGCTGTGTCGATACTTAGCAAAGATCAGAAGGATCAACAGAATTATTCTAAGTACAAGTGTCGACACTAAGGGAATGTGTCGACACTCAGCTGAAGTCTCAACAACAAGAAGGTGTGTCGACACAAGGAGCTGTGTCGACACTCAACAAGTATCGACATTGAAGACTATGTGTCGACACCAAGAAGCAGTGTCGACACTTGACAGATTCAACACAAGAAGATGTGTCGACATAAAGGAGATGTGTCGACACTTAGAAGAATTCAGCAAAAGCTAGAAGAACAAGTACTTGTGTCGACACTCAATTTTAGTGTCGACACATGCAGAAGAATCTGTGTCGAGACATACAAGGAGTTGTGTCGACACCTTGTAGACTTGTGTCGACACTTACACAACATGTGTCGACACTTGGACTATAAGTGTCGACACTTAAAGACAGAAAGTCTCGACACTTACAGACAGTTAGAGATTTTCAAGAAATGACTGGATGACTTGACAGCTGCCGTTCCAGCCGGTCTACAGCAACTGTCAGAGATGTCAGAAGTCAGTTATGAACCGGACCAGCTGGTTACCATGAAGAAGACCTATAAATAGGCACATACAGTTTACAGAAATAAGAAGAAAAAGGTTGTTAGTAATTCAGATTGTGAATCAGTTGAAGAACAATTTATTAAAGTGGTACCAAAGAGTATCAACACAAGAAGATCTTGCAGTCCAAGTGCAGATCTAAGAAGTTGGAGAGAGAGGGCTCCTTCCAAGAAATCAGCCTCTGGAACTTGGCTGAGAAGAAGGATTCAGATTCAATTCTGGATCTTAAGTAGCAGAGGTCAACGAACTACTGCAGGAGGATTCAGTCTTATTAAGTTCTACTCAAGAAGCTTTGAAGAAAGCTAAGTCAGATTGGATCCAGCTGAGTTCTTCCAAGAACTCATCAAGAATCTCTCAACTCCCCTCTTATCTTTCTGAGTTGTAGAGTTATTATTTGTAATACATTTTAACTTGTAGGATCCTTTGATCTGAGTGCATTGTAAGCCTATAATTATAAAGGCTGAGGGTAGGGCTTGTGAGCCTGAGTGTAGGAGATTGAGATCTCTGAGTGTAGGCCTTGTTGGCTGAGTGTAGGCCTTGGATTGGCTGAGTGTAGGCCTTGATTGGCTGAGTGTAGGCTTTGGGATAAAGCTGAGTTGTAAGGCTTTAGGCCTGAGGTGTAGGAACCAATTTGGGTTCTGAGACAGTGGAGGAGTTTGGCCGAATCTAGTACAATGCTAGATAGGCGAAGGGGGAAAGTGGATGTACCCATATCTTGGGGAACCACTATAAATCACTGTGTATGTTGTGCTGTGGTGTGCTGTGATTATTGTTGTGTTTGCTGTGATAAACTACTTAAGTTTTCTGTGATATAACTGATTGCTGCCATTAGAATTTAAAAAGGATTAGGTCACCTATTCACCCCCCCCCCCCTCTAGGTGTTTAGGTACCTTATCTTTCAAGTGGTATCAAAGCGAGGTTGCTCAAAAAGGACTAACAGTCTGAGGAGATCATGTTTGGCAGATTCAGTGTAAGACAAAACACAGTTTCAAGAAATCAAGAAACATGGGTTCTTTAGAGAATCACAAGGAATTGGGTTCCATGAAATTACCCATATGCAGAAAAGAGATCTTTGGGATCTGGAAAGAAAGTGTAAGGCTATTTATGGAAGCCTCTGACCATAGAATCTACATCACAGTAAAGGAAGGGAGTTATGTGCCAATGATGATTTCAGTGTTGGATGCAAATCAGAGAACTCCAAAGGATTTCTCTGAGATGACAAAGGATGAGATTGTCCTAGCCACAATGGACAAGAGGGCACAGAACATAATAGTGAGTGCCATTGATGATGCAACTTTTCAGAATCATATACACTGCAAGACAGCTAAAGAGATGTGGGACACTCTTATAGTATATATGGAAGGATCTGAAGAAGTTAGGCAAGATAGAAATCCTTGCTAAATAAGGAGTATGAGAGCTTTAGACAAGGTAAAGGTGATAGCATAACTGAGTGCTACAAGAAGTTCTACAGAATAGTTAATGAACTCATGTCTTATGGAAGAGAGTTCAGTAACTATGAACTAAATGATAAGTTCCTAGGTTTTCTAACCTAAGTCAGTGTTACCTTTAATTGATGATTTTGTTCATCATAAAGGGAAGGCTGGACTGGGCTTTATTGACCTGCAAGGACTGCGCAGTCCAAGTCCAAGTCCAAGGGCAAAGCCCCAGCATTCAACAAATCTGCTATATATAAGACAGCAAAGGCTGTACCTAAGCAAAGGTACAACAAGTTTGAATACTGGTGCTGTGGCAAGATTGGCCATTTTGCAGTGGACTGTTGGCACAATGCCAGTGCAAAGTGAGTAGCAAGCTACCTGGTGGAAAGCCAGTAGGTAGTTTTGTCAAGTTACAGACTAACAAGTACCAAGGACCCAAGAATTCTTTGGGTTCTAAGGTTCATTAATCTGTTTTGCAGGTAAGTCCAAGTGGCCATACCCCTACATGGTACTTGGACAGTGGATGTTCCAGACATATGACTGGAACAAGAAGATTACTAAAGGACTATATTCCAGTAAAAGATGGTCCAAAAGTAACCTTTGGTGGTTCTGAAAAAGGAATCATCAAAGGATTTGGTAACATTTCTACAAACTTAGTTACCATTACTCAAGTGCTTATGTTAAAGGGTTGAAACACAACCTAATAAGTATAAGTCAATTAAGTGATGTAGGATATGACATCTCATTTGTTAAAAATGGTTGTCATATCAAGAGGTCAAGTGATCAAGAGATCATTTTGACTGGTTATAGGAAGAGGAATGTCTACTGCCTAGACATTATGGTTGAGAACAATGGTTCTCCAGTTTATCTTGTAGCTGATGAGACAGTTTTCTCATTGTGTCAAATGGCACAAGAGGCTTGCCCATCTTAACTACAAGACTATTAGCAAACTATTTAGCAAAGAGTTGGTGAGGAATGGTCCTCAAGTTAAGTGTGTTAAAGATGGTATTTGCTCAGCTTGTCAAAAGGGCAAGCAGACTAAATCCACCTTTAGAAGCATTGAAAACAAAGATGCTGTGAGGTATTTATACCTTTTGCATATGGATCTCTTTGGTCCAATGCCAGTTCACAGCTTAGGTAGGAAGGTCTATACCTTTGTAGTTGTAGATGACTACTCAAGGTTTTCCTGGGTGTTCTTCTTAAGACAGAAATCTGAAACACCTAGTGTATTCTATAGCTTTGTCAAGCAAATTCAGAATGAACTAAATAGTACAGTGGTCAAAATTAGAAGTGATCATGGTACTGAATTTCAGTCTGATAGCATGACAAAACTGTGTGAAGACTTTGGGATATTTCAAGAATTCTCTTCACCTAGAACACCTCAGCAAAATGGCATTGCTGAGAGGAAGAATAGAACCTTGATAGAGGCTGGTAGGACCCTACTTAGTGATACATCTCTGCCAAAGTATTTCTGGGCTGAAGCAGTTAACACTGCATGCCATGTTATAAATAGGGCTACCATCACTAAAAGGCTTAACAAGACCCCCTATGAAGTTGTGAAAGGCAGGAAACCAAACCTATCCTATTTTAGGATCTTTGGTTGCAAATGCTTCATACTTAACAATGAAAAGTCTTACTTAACTAAGTTTGCTGCCAAGTCCCAAGAGGGAATTTTTGTTGGGTACAACAACAATAGTAAGGCTTATAGAGTCTACAACTTGACTACACAAGTTGTAGAAGAATCAGTGCATGTAGTTTTTGATGAGACAAAACTTATTAATAATGAGTTGTCTAGTAGTGTATGTAGCCCCACAGGTTTGACAAAGAAAATGGACAAGCTTACTATAGAAGAGGTGCCTGCTGCAAGACAGCAAGTATAAGACAGTAGCTGTTGTCCAGGGGGAGAACTACATGTGCCTATTGCTGAAGAAATATAAGGAGTACAGCATGATGCAGATGCTGAAGTGGTTCAACCAGAAGTAAGGATGCCTCCAGCCCACAGGCATCTTAGAGATCATCCAGTAGAGCTGATTATTGGAGATCCAAGACAAGGAGTTCAAACTAGGAGCAGAAATCAGAATGCTGCAATCTATTCCAGTTTTCTGTCACAAGTTGAACCTAAGAAGTTTGAAGAAGCAATACAAGATCCACAATGGACTGAAGCAATGCAAGAAGAGTTTAATCAGTTCAAGAGGTGCAAGGTCTGGGAATTAGTTCCTAAACCTAAAGATCACAATGTAATAGGAGTCAAGTGGACCTACAGGAATAAGATGGATGAATAAGGGTCATCATTAAGAATAAGGCTAGACTGGTTGCTAAAGGATATAGGCAAGAAGAAGGTATTGACTTTGATCAAACCTTTGCTCCAGTAGCCAGACTGGAAGCCATAAGAATGTTCTTGGCCTATACAACCTATCAAGGTTTCAAGGTATACCAAATGGATGTCAAGTCAGCATTCCTAAATGGTAATTTGAAAGAAGAAGTCTATGTGGAGCAGCCTTCAGGGTTTGTTGATCCAACTCTACCTCATCATGTCTATAGACTTAGGAAAGCTTTATATGGGTTAAAGCAAGCCCCTAGGGCTTGGTATGAAACCCTATCTAGTTTCCTCATTGAGAACAAGTTCTCAAGGGGGAAAATAGATAAGACTCTATTCCTTAGGGAATCTAGAGGCAAAGTTATACTAGTCCAAATATATGTAGATGACATTATATTTGGGTCTACTGAAAGCAGCCTTTGCAAAAAGTTTGCAAAACTTATGCAAGGTCAGTTGAAATGAGTAGTATGAGAGAGCTGAAGTTTTTCTTGGGTCTCCAAGTTAAACAGACTGAAAATGGTTTATCCATATGTCAGTCTAAGTTTACCCTAGAACTCATAAGGAAGTATGGTATGGATTCATCCAGTACCATGAAGACTCCTATGGGGTCAAGTATGTCTCTTAGCAAGGATGATGCAGGGAAACCTGTAGATGAAACCTTGTATAGAGGGATAGTTGGCTCCCTATTATACTTGACTGCTAGTAGACCTGACATCATGTATGCTACATGTGTTTGTGCCAGGTATCAAGCCTGCCCTAAAGAGTCTCATTTGACAGCAGTCAAAAGAATATTGAGATATCTAAAGGGCACTCCCTATCTAGGCCTCTGGTACCCTAGGAATGGAGATTTTGATCTAACAGGTTATTCAGATGCAGACTTTGCAGGATGCAAAGAGGATAGAAAGAGCATTACTGGATCCTGTCAATTCCTAGGTGGGAGACTAATTTCATGGAGTAGCAAGAAGCAAACCAGTGTGGCTATCTCCATAGCAGAGTCAGAATATGTGGCTGCAGGAAGTTGTTGTGCTCAACTTCTGTGGATTCAACATCAGCTAGAGGACTATGGATTTCAGGTAAGTAGAACTCCACTTTTCTATGATTCTACAAGTGCTATTTCAATAGCTAATAACCCTGTATCTCATAGTAGAACTAAACATATTGAAATTAAATATCATTTTCTTAGGGAGCATGTAGAAAGAGAAGATATTTTACTTGAATATGTTAATACAGATAATCAGATAGCTGATATGTTTACTAAGCCCCTAGAAGAAGCTAAGTTCAATAGATTCAAAATTGAACTAGGAATGATAAACTTAGAATAAGTTTACAGTATTAAAATTGGCTAAGTAAAAAGGTGTCGACACATAGACAAGTCTATGTCGACACAGAATAGTGGTGTCGACACTTCAGGAAAAAGGTGTCGACACATCCAGATGTTGGTGTCGACACTTCAGAATGTTAGTGTCGACACATGATAAGTAGATGTCGACACATCCAATATGGTGTCGACACTTATATTTTACTTAGTATTTACTAAGTAAAGTCTCGACAATCTGTCGAGTTATGTTGTGTCGACACATAACCATGTGTCGACACATAAAATCTGTTGACGTAACTTGTGTCGAGACATTATAAGTCTGTGTCGACACTTATTGCCAGTGTCGACACATCCTAAGATAGTTGTCCCGCCTGTTCATCTTCAAAATTAGACATGTATAAATAGGGTTCTGTCTTTGTTTGTCGACACACTTTCAAAGTTTCGAGACCAAAACTACTGTGTCGACACCTCTCTTTTCTAAAGACAAATTCTCCAAACCCTAATGGCTCCTAAGCTTGAGGAGAACGTTAACGAGGGCTATGAGCTAGTGCGTGGCGCGTTCGACGATGCCGATGCAGAAATTCAGGCTGTAGTAACCCTAGTCGCCGACTCTGGACTAGAATATCTCCTGTCAGAACCTACCAAGATTTGGAAGAAGGAAGTACTCGAATTCCTTAATGGAGCTGCAGTCGATGAATCTGGATTCAGAATCAAATCCAGAGTTCATGGAACTAAGATCAAGATTTCACCTAAGAGTCTGAGGAAGGTACTCCAGCTACCCAAAATTCAAGATGAAGAAGAGGTTACTGCTTCAAAGACCAGGGAAGCTTTAACCTGGTGTGGTCTTGATCCTAAGATGAAGATAGGATCTGTATTCAACAGAAAAGGCATGAATAACCAAGGAAAGTTCATGTCTGAAATTGTGGGAAAAGTCTTACTCAGCAAGACTGGAGGGCATGACAGAGTGTCTGCCTACATGTTTGAAATCATGACAAGAATTATCTTCATTATTAAAACTGATTGGTCAATGATAGTGTTTGACAAGATCAAGGAGAGTCTGAAGAAGCCCAACCTGGGCAGAATAATTAGTCTCTACCTAGCTGGTACCATACCAGAAGTAATGAGTACAGCTGGAGGAAGCAAGATCAACCACATGAGGAAGATGGATCAAAGGATATTTTCCAGATGGGACAGGGTGTTGTCAAAGGACATGCCAACCCCTGAGAAGACAATTACTGAGAAGGAGATTCCTCCTAAGAAAAAGAGAAAACTGCTCCAGTGACACAAGAGTCCTCCAGCAGTTCTGGGAGTGAAGAACATGTTGTCTTCACTCCAGATGACAAAGAAAAAGAGCCTGCAGAGAAGACCCCTGCTGCTCAAGATATAGCTGAGATCCAGGGGGAGCTACCACAGGCTAGCCCCATCCACAGGGATCAAAGCCAGGGGGAGCCACCAGTTGTAGAAGAACCATCTACTCTGGACAGTGAGCAAGCCACCATCATCATCCAAGAGGTACTCACTGACCTAAATACTTTAGAATATCTTATAGAAGATGCTGATTTGTCTGATGTTCCTCACCAAACTCAGCTGCCTTGTCAAGAACCAGATGTTGTTATCAAAGACACATCTGCTGTTCCAGTAGTTGAAGAGCACAGAATATCTCCAGCTCAATCACCTCCAGAGTTCACCATGGAAGATCTATTTCTCAATCTAGATCAAGTTGATTTTGACATGGACAAGGAAGCTGATAGAAGAGATACTGCTGCTGCTGAGGGGGAGCAAGTAAAAGATCTGGAAGAGCCTTAAGGCAAGAAACTGAGAAGGCACCTGATGTGCAAGCAGAAAAGCCTCAAAGCCCAAAGGATAGGGTTGAGATAGCCAGCACTTCTGCCTCTGAAGATGAGGAGAGTGCTAGGGCAAAGGGAAGAAATTATATGTTTTTAAAAGAAGAAGTCAGAGTTACAAGAAAGCTCTACAATCTATAGCCCCACAGCCTATAATTCAACAAGCTCCTACAGTTGATTATAGTGCTTTACTGATTGGACTGCAGATTAAAATGGATGAACAAAGAAAGCCATAGAGGCTTATGTAGATGAAGGGCACAAAGCTTTACATTTGACCTGACCCAAGATATAAAATCCATAAGGTTGAGATGAACCTTAACAAGAAGGAAATGACTGACTGCTTCCACAAGGGTAGGAATGCAGTAGTCTATCTGGCAACACATCAAGAGAAGATCAAGGCACAGGTAGATGATATAGCATTAAAGCAAGGATATGTGCTGGAAAATCAAATCAGAATGAATGACAATCTGACTGAGTCACATAATGCTATACTCACAGAATTGAAGAACAAAGCTGATGAACCTTCTACATCTGCTGCTACTGCAAAAGCTGATTTTGACAAAGCCTTTCAACAAGAAATTTCTGCTGTCAAGACTGCCATCCAAGCCTCCCAGAAAGCTATCTCTGACCAACTGCAAAAGCTTAAACCATTCTTTAAAGAGGGAATCAGATATTTGGACAGTCAAATAAGGTTTCAAAAGGATGATGTCAGAGACCATATGGCCAGAGAAGTCATAAAGGGGGAGAGAGTTTTAGTCAAAGCTAGCTCTGACCATGCTAAATGGATTTCTAATTCCATCAGAGCTACACTGGGCTATCCTCCACTCTGTGATGATGATAATGTTGCAGAATCTGGATTCAACCTGCCTATCTTGGAGGAGAGCAACCAGAGGTAGCTAAAGTGATATATCCTCCACCAGATTTTGATATGGTGCAAGCTGATATTCATCATATGTATAGCCCACCTGAGGGCAAGGACCATGTTCATATTGAAAAGGTTATTCAACCTATTTCTGAAGCTCTGCAAGAGGTTATGAACAAAGAAGAAGAGACAAGGCTGTCTAAAAAGAGGTTTAGGGAACAAGCAGAACAAAGCCAGATTTTGAACAATGGAGCCCTACCTCCAGGAATATAATTCTAACTGCCTGGAAAGCTGCCAAGGACAATACACATGACAGGAACAAATGGTTCTCTTAAGCTGAATGGAGAAAACATGAGATCAGGCAGGAAGCAATAGTACAATTCAGAAGGAAGGCTAAGATGGGAAAGCTACCTCCTACTGCAGTGGAGCCTAGCAAGTACTTCCCTAAGCCATATCATTATTTTGAGAGGCAGAAGATCAAGGCAGAAGAACTCAAGAAGAAGGATCTAAAAGGCAAGAAGCCTGCTGTTGCTGACACTGCTGAAGCTCCTGTCAAAGCTCAAGTCCAACCTGGCAAAGGCATAGTTATCAAAGAACCAGACCAGAAATTGATTAGGAATTGACTTGAAGATTGTTGTAATCTTTTGAATGTAAAACATTTTTGTAAACCATTGAAGATGTATTAGAAAAATGTTAGAACAATATATGATAAATATATTTCATGATTGTTCTGAGAATGTGTCTATTTCTTGTTTGTTCTGAAATGATGAATGTGTATACATGTGTGAATTATTACATGTTTATGATTACCCTGCTGTATATAATCTGCTTTACATCATTTTGTAATTTTTAATTATGAATGGTGTATATCATTGACTATGGGTTATGACTTCTCCAAATAGGGGGAGATTGTTTGGTACATTGTTCAAATGTACCTGATTTGAAGAAGCCTCACCCAACTCAATGATATACATCATAATGTATTTGATGTATGTTGAGTTTACTTGTGCAGGTTAAGAAATCACTGGACTGAAGCAAAAAGTTTCTAAGTCCATGTGTCGACACCCAGAAGGAAAGTGTCGACACTTAAGAAAGCTTGTGTCGACACCCAGACAAGCAGTGTCGACACTTGGAGTTGTGTCAACACTCAGTGAAGAAAAGTGCAGACAGAATGTGTCGACACAAGGAGCGTGTCGACACCCAGTGAAGCTGTGTCTACACCAGTAAGTGTCGACACTTGGAGCTGTGTCGACACTCAGTAAAAGTCTGCAGAGACTAAGTTAAAGTGTCGACACTCAGAACAATATGTCGACACTCAACAGAAAGAGTCAACACTTGAAGTATGTGTCGACACCCAGCACAATGTGTCGACACACATGAAGTATGTGTCGACACCCAGCACAATGTGTCGACACATAACCAGAAAGACTCTACACTTGAAGAAAGTGTCGATACAAGGAGCTGTGTCGACACTTAGCAAAGATCAGAAGGATCAACAGAATTATTCTAAGTACAAGTGTCGACACTAAGGGAATGTGTCGACACTCAGCTGAAGTCTCAACAACAAGAAGGTGTGTCGACACAAGGAGCTGTGTCGACACTCAGCAAGTATCGACATTGAAGACTATGTCTCGACACCAAGAAGCAGTGTCGACACCAAGAAGCAGTGTCGACACTTGACAGATTCAACACAAGAAGATGTGTCGACACAAAGGAGATGTGTCGACACTTAGAAGAATTCAGCAAAAGCTAGAAGAACAAGTACTTGTGTCGACACTCAATTTTAGTGTCGACACATGCAGAAGAATCTGTGTCGAGACATACAAGGAGTTGTGTCGACACCTTGTAGACTTGTGTCGACACTTACACAACATGTGTCGACACTTGGACTATAAGTGTCAACACTTAAAGACAGAAAGTCTCGACACTTACATACAGTTAGAGATTTTCAAGAAATGACTGGATGACTTGACAGCTGCCGTTCCAGCCGGTCTACAGCAACTGTCAGAGATGTTAGAAGTCAGTTATGAACCGGACCAGCCGGTTACCATGAAGAAGGCCTATAAAATAGGCACATACAGTTTACAGAAATAAGAAGAAAAAGGTTGTTCAGTAATTCAGATTGTGAATCAAGTTGAAGAACAATTTGTTAAAGTGGTACCAAAGAGTATCAACACAAGAAGATCTTGCAGTCCAAGTGCAGATCTAAGAAGTTGGAGAGAGAGGGCTCCTTCCAAGAAATCAGCCTCTGGAACTTGGCTGAGAAGAAGGATTCAGATTCAATTCTGGATCTTAAGTAGCAGAGGTCCACGAACTACTGTAGGAGGATTCAGTCTTATTCAGTTCTACTAAAGAAGCTTTGAAGAAAGCTAAGTCAGATTGGATCCAGCTGTGTTCTTCCAAGAACTCATCAAGAATCTCTCAACTACCCTCTTATCTTTCTGAGTTGTAGAGTTATTATTTGTAATACATTTTAACTTGTAGGATCCTTTGGGATCTGAGTGCATTGTAAGCCTATAATTTTAAAGGCTGAGGGTAGGGCTTGTGAGCCTGAGTGTAGGAGATTGAGATCTCTGAGTGTAGGCCTTGTTGGCTGAGTGTAGGCCTTGGATTGGCTGAGTGTAGGCCTTGATTGGCTGAGTGTAGGCTTTGGGATAAAGCTGAGTTGTAAGGCTTTGGGCCTGAGGTGTAGAACCAATTTGGGTTCTGAGACTGTGGAGGAGTTTTGGCCGAATCTAGTACACTTCTAGATAGGTAAAGGGGGAAAGTGGATGTACCCATATCTGGGGAACACTATAAATCACTGTGTATGCTGTGCTGTGATTATTGTTGTGTTTGCTGTGATAAACTAGTTAAGTTTCTGTGATATAACTGATTGCTGCCATTAGAATTTAAAAAGGATTAGGTCACCTATTCACCCCCCCCCTCTAGGTGTTTAGGTACCATATCTTTGAGCTGCCACCGCCTCCGCCTCCAAGTGTTCGCGAGAAGGAGATGGCCGACTTCCAGAAGGACGTCGGCACGCTGCAGGCGGCTTTAAACGCGGCCACTGAAACCCTGCGGATTAAAGATGAAGAGCAGCGGGTTGCCCAGGAGGCCGCGGGAAAAAAGGATCCAAGAGTTGCAAACCACCCTGGAGCAAGAGATCACAAGGTTGCAAACTGCGCTTGAGCAGGAGACCACGAGGTTGAAGTCCGCGATGGAGCAAGAGACTGCCAGGCTCCAGGCCGCGATGAAAGAAGAGACCGTCAGGCTCCAGATCGCGATGGAGGCCGCTGAGGCGAAGATTGCTAAGATGCAGGTTGCCTTGGAGCAGGAAAAGACGGAGAAGTATTTGCTGATGGCCGCGCGGCTGGAAGGAGACAGAGAAGAGATCCCACATGCTGAAGGCGGCGAGAACCAAGACCTGCCAGCGGAGACCGGCGGAGAACAGAAGCCTGCACTACCAACTTCTGGAGAGTTGCCGCGTACTGGCCGCTCGGCCTCTGGCGAGACCTCGAATCCTCCGGTGGTCGCGGCGCCCGAGCAGGCTGCAGTTCCAAGCGGTCTGGGGTCTAGGCGATCCCAACTATACCGTTTGCGAGAGTAGAGCGCGACACTGCGGGTTCATCAGTCTCTGCATGCGCTTCATAATATGGGTTAGCCAGGTGTATGTTGCGATTGTGCAGACCGGTGAACAGGTCGCGCACATAGGACGAGACAGGCCGGAAGATGACAAGCGATCTTGAGTGACTTAGAGAACTAAGCCGCGCGGACAATCGAATATTATGTTGTAATATATATTTTTTATCTGGATGTTGAACCATTGATTGTTGTAAACTGTTGTATTTTATTATGCTGCAAACTGAATGCGTTTGTATTTATAATCCACATGCTTGGTGCTTTGTTCTGGAAAATTTAAAGTATAGGATAGTCGCCGCGCGGTCTGGCGAATAGAGTGCCGGCTTGAATGTTTGATGTCCACATTGTGCGCCACGTAATTTTTCTAAGTGCAGGGGTATAGTCGCGCGGACCGCCGGACTAAACTACGGCTTGGTCATTAAGCTGATCTGTACTTCCAGCGGGCTTAGGTCGCGCGGCGTGACAACTAGCCGCGATTGACGTTGGGCACTGTACCTTCACAGATTTTTCTATAAATAGAGCTGACCCTGGAGATTTCATCACAAATCAAAAAGGATGTGGGCTAAGTCCAAGTCATTGCGGTCTGACAAGGCCACAGCGGTTAGGACTGATGCGGCCTCTGCTTTCCATTCTGCTGATCATAAAGAATGCCGGCTTACAAAAGCCGAGATGGAGGATTTCGTTGAGAAGCACATGCAGGGAAGTCAGCTGGTCGCGCGGCTTCCACGACAGGACGAGCAGATTAATTCTTCCCACACAAATCAGATCGCGGTCCCCATCGACCACTTTGACTGCGGCTTCAGCTTCCCGGTCATGATGGAGGTCATAGCGGTCTTCGACCACTACGGAGCTCTGCCGGGACAACTACCCCCAAATTCGATAGCCGCGATATATAGCTTCATCTCCTACCTGAGGTCGGAAAGAGTCCGCTTCTCTATGAGGCTCTTCCGGGAATGCTTTTCGGTGCGGTCTATCCCGGACTCCGGGGCAAAGATCTTCCGGGGGCACCTCTACTTCGCTACAGAGGGCTGAAGATAGTAAACTTGGCGAACAAGATCGCGAACTGGTCCGAGCGGTTTCTCATCTTCGAGGGAAACCTGGGGTTGCTGCCAGTCAACCCCCAAATCCGCGAAGAGGCCGCCTTTGGCAGCAGCGGCTTGGACGGCGTGGAGAAGGAGATCTACAACTTCTTCAAAGGCGAGCGGCTTGATGTAAACCACTACATCCCGCTGTTGCCGTCACTAGTAGGAATAGAAGCGGAAGACAGTAAGCTCCAAGCCGGCCAAACTGAATTCTTAGCCGCGCGGCCTGAAATCTAACATTGCCTTTATCTTTGCAGCTGCTGTGGTGGTTCCGCTGAACAAGCAGCAAACTCCTGGCGGCTTGACTCTCACTCAACGAGAGAAGAGAGCGAGGCGGCTAAGCCGGCGTGACTTGTGGAGGAGGAGGAGTCGGCCTCCTCTAGAGAGTTTATGCTGCAAGGAACGGGCAGCAGCCTGAAGGACGTTCACGGCAATCCGGCCTTGCGGTGGTGTTCGGACGGCAAGTCAGTGACGATCTCCACCGCCCTCCCCTACTGGGGGGGAGAAGAAGTAAGCAGCCATGCGAGCGTGGTTGGCGGCGTGCTGTATGGCAAGCGCAACCTGAGGGCAATGCGCCAAGTTCCACCAGACGAACTGCCGCGGCTAGCCGCGCAAGTCGGGGCAAGGAGCTTCGTGGCAAGTCACTTCATGGGCCTTGCCTACAAGCAACTGATGAAGGAGAACAGCGGCCTGAAGTGACAGTTAGGGGAACAACAAGAAGAAAACAAGCGGCTAAAGGAAAGGGAGGCGGTAAGACATTACCGTTACTCGTGCGGTTAGCATTATGTAACCGCGCGGCCTTACCTTTATCTTTTTTTTTGCAGGAAATGTACAACCCGGCCAACCCCATCTTCCAATACCAAGTCTTCCCGCAACTCATCCAGGGGATCGATGGAGCGCTTAACCGCCTCCGGGACCATGGCGGCTTGCGACCGGCTTCACCGATTTTACTTGTGCCGACATCTACCCCACCCTGAAAGAGCAGGTGGCCGACGTCTACAGGTCGATCAAGGGCAAGGGCAAGGTCGGGGAAGAAGTCGGCGAGGAGGAGGAAGACGTCGAGGAAGAGGGCGGCCAGGGAAGCCCGAGTGCACGCACATCATCTGAGTCCGGCGGTCAAGAATCTGAGACCGCGCGGCCAGACTCGACAACTTCTGGCGGTTCAGGGAGCTCAGAGACCAGCATCAGATACACTGAATCCCCCGTCGATATCGGTGATGGCGGTGATTTGGATTCTCCTGCGACTAAGAAGCTTAAACCGGGCGATTAGAAAATCTTTAACTTATTTTTTTGTATTCTGAACTTTTTGGAAATCGGCGGTATTATTTTTGTAACCGCGCGATTAATGCTTTGTAATACTTAATTAAATAGAAATGAAGGCAACTTTACCTTTCTCTTTACTACATCTCATTTTTCTTACTCGTTTAAGTCCGTCCGGTCTCAGTATAACTTCCGATTTAATAAAATGTTAGCATATAAACCGGTCTGAGTCCACACTGTGACTTCAACGAAGTTGTCCGCAAGAGAGATAGATTTCCCTTGAGGTTTATTCTGGAATGCACGTCGACAATAAGCCGTGCGGCTAACAAATTAAACCGCAATTTGGCTTAATGAATTACTCAATGTTATCTGCTGGAAGAGCTAAATGACCGCGGCTCGCTTATACACAAACCGTGACCGCTAAGCGCGCGGCTACTGTCGCAGTCGCCAAACATCCATAACATTGAAGTATAAGATCGCGGCTAGGGCGAACTCTGAAACGAATTGCCATTTAATACAAGGAATAAGAATAGAGAAACAATCTTCGGCTTCCGATAATACAGGCCGATATAGGCATATGGAAGCCGAGAATTTTTTTGACGACAGTCGCTGATTAGCTAATATAATTAATACCATAGAAGTCGGCGCATCAAAGCCAGGAGTTAAGTGCCAGACGCAGGTCGGCCGAC